>OX632357.1:13901139-14036139 GCA_951751655.1 Ophion costatus | reverse complement strand
ACCATGTGTTTGTCTTGAACTCACTAATCGACAATAGACTCAAGAAAGGAGGGAAGCTGTACGTGGCATTCGTCGATGTTTAGTTAGGGTGGCGTTCGACAAAGTGGACTGGGGTCGTCTCTTGAATAAGCTGTGGAAGAAAGGGATAAGAGGGAAGATGCATGGTATGATTGGAGGCATCTATGGAAGGACCAGGAACGACGTTATCGCAGGGTCGGGAATCAAGGAAAGTTTCGAGGCGGAGAAGGGAGTGAGGCAGGGGTGTCCTATCAGCGTTTGCTGGGCGGTGTGGATGACGAGTGGGAAATAAAAGAGGAAGGGGGACGGTGGTCGGGGGAACAAAGATTTACGACCTGAAATACGCGGACGACGTAGCAATAATGGCGGAGAATGCGGGGGAATTAACAAGGATGCTGAAATGATGGTGTTCAGGAACGGGGGAAAGTGGTGGTGTTCAGAAACGGGGGAAGAAGAACAAAGGAGGGGGAGGAATGGGATTTCCGGGGAAAAAGAATGCTGAAATGATGGTGTTCAGGAACGGGGGAAAGTGGTGGTGTTCAGAAACGGGGGAAGAAGAACAAAGGAGGGGGAGGAATGGGATTTCCGGGGAAAAAGAATCGAAGTGGTTAAGGAGTTTAAATACTTGGGCTTCTCGTTTTCAACGAAAAACATGCCAGGAAGGTACCTAGGAAAAATGGTCGCAAAAGCGAGGAAGGCAGCGAACGCGGTTTGGGGGTGATGCGAAGGGCCGGGATCGACAAACTCAAGCACAGACTGCAACTAATGGACTCGTTAGTCAAGGCAGGCGCACTATACGGCATCGAGGTCTGGGGTTGGAAGAGGAAGGAGGAGGTCGAAAGGCGGCAGGGCAGGTTAGTCAAGACGGCGCTGGGAGTAGCCCGCAACACACCGGACTACCTGTAGAAGATGGAGGCCGGGAGCCGTAGTACTGAGATCGAGACAAGGAGGCGAGCCGGAAATTACCTTACGGAAATCCTCAAGATGGACGAGGGAAGATGGCCTAAAATCTGCCTGAGGGAAGAGATCAGAGGCATCGTCAACGGGAAACTGTCGCGATGGGGGCGAGAACTCGAGGCGGCAATGAGGGCGCTGGGGGAAGGAAGAGTCGTCAGGCTCATAAGGGCGGGAAGGCAAGAGAACGCGGTCAAAGCGTTTCTCAAGGAAGGGTTGCAAAGGAGAACGGACCAGGACATACAAAAAGACTGGGCAAAAATCAAGGAAATACAAGGAAATCAAGACAGGGATAGAATGGGAAAGCTAGTGTGATAAAAATGAGGGGAGAGGGGACCTGAGAGAATAATGGGCCAGACTGCGCTGAGGGAATGTGGGAAAAACAGGAAAGAAAGAGTTTGCGAGTTGGGAATGTAGTCTGTGCGGAGAGGAAGAAGAAAGCCTGGACCATATATGGCAATGTGAAGGAGCAAGAACGGCGATAAGGCAGGAATGGGTGAAGGGGGTAGATGCATGGAGGGCGGGCCGAACAGGAGTTGAGCTGGAAAACTGGCTGAAGGAGACGTTGAAGGGGGGCATAGTGGGAGAAATCTGTGAATTCCTAAAAGCGTGGGGTAGAATTAAAGCGGCGAAGGGGAGGGAAACAGGGGCAACAGCAGAGGAGGAGGATGATAGTCTATGAGAGGAACTACCATCACGTGGGGGGGGGGGGGGGGGGGGGTTACTAGTATTAAGCGTAAGTGATTTGTATAGAAGCTAGAAGGGTGTGGTGTAAATTTACTAGGCTAAGACAGGGTTTGGAATATATAGAAGCAGGTCGCCAAAGAACGAACAAATTATAAGAGGGTCTATAAAAAGGCGGAGGACGTCGTACGTTGGAAATAAATAAAATTGGTTAATTTTTCCTGTTCAAACCTATATTCCACTTCAATGGCTAAATAAAAACATGAAGAAAAACGATTTAATAGCACTGAAGAATATGCAGTAGCCCACGGGAAATAGCTTCCCATGACAGTTGACGACTTCCTCCGACAGTGCCCAACATCTTTTCCGATTGATCTGTCAGCTTTGGCAACAGCATGGGATTTCGTATGGTCCCTGGTCCAGTCGACATGGATTGTGACGTGTGGGACGTTTTGGGTTTGTTATGCTGTCCTTTATTCACATCCGTACTCGTCGCTTGTTCCACAATCTGATAAAGTATGATAAATTATTAAAGAAGTATAAACACTGTGCGGAGTGGAGGAAATTTATTGTGCCGGGCAAAGGAATTTTTTTATTCCGTGCGGACCAACTTTTCTGTCCGGAGGGCAGTACATTCCTTGTTCGGGGAAACAGAAATTCTTTATGTTGTGCGGACCAATTTTTCTGTTCATGGCAAACAAAAATGTCTGTCCGAAATGAAAGAAATTCCTTTGCACTTTGCACTTTGATATAGTAAATCGAGAAATTAGTTGGGAAGGAAATCGCTATTCGAACTGATCAGAAAATCCCCAAAGCACTGAATAAAGAGTTTTCTAAACAGCAATTAGAAAATGCAGTGAGGAGAATATTTGTACTGAAGAGAAAATTTCGATTTGCAGTGAACAGCACATTTTCCCTGAACAAGCAATCTTCTTTACAGAACAGTGTGCTTCTCGAGCAGATCCCTGAACCGGAAACTCTGGACAGAACATTTACTTAGCACCGGACAGGAAAATTGGTTTGCATAGAAAACAAAATTTCCTGTGCCCCGAATAAGGAATTTCCTTCATTCCGAACAGACTATTTTCTTTGTCCTCTACAGAAAAATTGGTCCGCACAGAATTAAAAAATTCCTTTGCCCGGCACAATAAATTTCCTCCACTCCGCACAGAAAATTTTCTTCGCACTGAACCGAAAACTTGGTCCGCATAATATTGAATTTTCCACTTACCCCCAAGAAGGATCTTTCAGCACTCTGTACAGCAATTTTTCTTAGCAACGAACAAAATATTGATCTGCACAGAACAAAAAAATTTCTTCACAGTGACACATTACCAAAAAATTATTTTATATATACACCACTAAACTGAGTGTTGCACTTACCAGGGTTTCACAGAGCACATTATTGTCTTCATTCATGTAGGTCTGCTCGACGAGCAAAAGCTTATGCGCTTTTAAAATAACACAAATCGCAATTAAAAAATTCTTTCGCACGTCCGTCCATAATGTAGCGGGGTTATGAATTCGCCATATTGTCATACCAACTCACTGGACGTGTGTTGCATGTGGTACACGAGTGCAATTGAGTTCTTTTACGACGCTTTTTGTCGTTCGAGTCGCGTGTACCTATCCACTAATCGTCAGTGTGTTGTTCGGGAGAAAATGGGTTTATTCAACACGCTTTATGTACATTACATTAAGCGTGTTCTCCGGCAACTAATTAAAAACGTGTTGTTATTGTTTCAACACGGTAAAATATGTAAAACACATTGTTTTAACGCAAACCAGGTCCTACACACGGTGTAGGCGTGTTGTACTTTTTCTCGATATCGGTGTTCCGCCCAAGGAACGTTCCGGACTGGCAGATATTGTTTCTACGACGATACCGATCACATTAATTCATTGATATTTATGAACGGTTCATTGATTCGTAGGTAATTTTGAGCGGTAACAACTTGATCGGTTTCGGAGCCTATTGATTATTGACGATATCTAGACGTCATTCATTAAAAATAATTGTCGATTTCTTACTATTTTTTCCCTAAGGTACACGCTGTTCGCGTTTGTTACCTATTGTTTCCTCCACTGTGACTGTTTTCGTTCCTCCACTGTTTCTTTTTTCCACACACCTTTCTTCACTTTTTTATCCCTACGCCCCCCCCCCCCCCCCCCGCCGCCCCATGCGGCCGCAGCCGACTTCCCTCTCTGTATCATATTCATCATGCCAGTTCTGTCATGGGTATAGGGAATCTGCGGAAAACCTATAATACCAATACAGCCGGTCATCAAAACTTCGCCCCCAGTCGTGGAACTCTTCTTATTTCGCCGCGAAACGCCAAAGAAAATCATTTCACGTCGAAACGTACGCGACTGGGATTCGAACCCGGGACCTGTCGGTCCGCCAGTTTAGTGGCAAGCACGCTAACCACTAGACGATCGCACCGGTTCTGTCGATTTCTTACTAATTATACGGAGTATCTCCTGCTCCTTTTTCGTAAAATGCTAGATGTGTAAGGTCATGGAATTTGTTTGTACAAACACTTCCTTTTCGCGATAAAATAATGACTCTACATCGAACAATCGGTACGACAGACCTCTATTAAGACGGAATGACACCTCATCGCGGTCGGTATGGTAGAACAGAATTATAGATACCCAAAAATCTCTGAAACGGCTATTCAGATCCCGTCGAAACTTTGCCAAACGACGTCAAATAGATAGACGAACAGCTTCCAGCCCCTCAAATTTTTTGAATTTGAGAAAAAAAACGTAGACTGGCTTATCATGCGGAACTCGAGACCGAAAAGATGAAAAATCAGATGTTTGGCTAATGTCACGACTTAGAGAAAAGCTAGACGGCGTAGCCACATAAAAAACGAACAATTTGAGCTCTCAATCACTGCACTTCGTTGCATATCTTAGGAGAAAAGTGGTAATCTAGATTTGTCGTGTAATTGTTGATAATTGCGAGCAAATGTCGCCCGAACTTCGACGTGCTCAGTTCACGAGAATTCCGCGCGCGGCGCTCGCCTCGTGGTCTGCAGCGACGCGCATCGAAGCCCGTGGCAGCGCCAATAACGTCTCTCCACACCGTGGTGTAGACGTGCACCGACACGCACGCACACATGCGTTGCGTAGCGTGTCGAGGCCCGCGGAAGGCGAGACGCAATGTCTCCGCGCGCGCGGCGACGAACGCGCGCGGTGACATCCGTCGGTGGGGCGCAGAAGCTCGATTGAGTTCTGCCCTACCGGTCGGAAGCCGGGGCCGCATCGAAGTTTCGCGTCGGGTGTCATTCCGTCTTAAAGGCATCAAACTTGGAAGGAAAATATTTTTACGATCACTGCCGAAAACCCTACATTCCTGCCACCCAATAGCGAAAGACATTGTAGTTCAATTAGAATGGATGTCGTTGAAATGTTCATTGATAAATATATGCACTTGGCCAACAGCAAAGCAAATATAGAAATCTCTGCAGGACGGACATTCGGGGAACGTAATGAACTTGTAAACAAGAGTTGTGCTGAAACACAGGCCATTGACGTTTGTTCAACAGTCCGGATGATCGTTATCACAAAAATGCTTACCTACGTAATGGCTAAGGCCGAATTAACAATATAAGTTAAGCGTGGATACATTAAATTTTTTTCGTTACATTATGCTATCAGCATCAGTTGTGAAAAATCCTCATTCAATAATTGCTCACTCTATTATTTTATGATTAATTAATCTACTAGGGGAGGCCAAGTCGTGTATCCTCTCGTGTTGGCTTTACCAATCGTTTTCTATGCAAAATGTCGTACGGCTCGGCCAAGATAATTATTAATTCACTACGCACGAGACTCATATTGAGCTTACTCACCGCCAACTGCGAGGCAAACGATCAACAGGATAATCTTCATAACTTTCAGTCTTCAAAAACTGCAATGGTCTCGGAACCGTTTACCTAAAATCAATTCACCAAGAAATGTTATAGTAATATTTACGTACCCGAGGAGCCGCCAAGAGCCGCGGGAGCGTCTCGACGCCAACTACACTGACCGAAATGTATGGTAACCTGAACCATATTTTAACTATATTTTATTATACCTTGAGGGGACAACAATATTTTTTAGTCATGGTTACTGCCTAAAATATAGTACTGCTTATGATATTTTAGCAGTGGTGTTAACTATGCTCATATGTTAACCGCAACCGACAATCTTTCAAGCATATGTGGATTGTTCTGTTCAATGCTATATAATATAGTAGGTTTGCATAGAATGGATATTTCCTTACACCATAAAAAAATGGTGATTTTTACCATATTGAATGGTATGTCTATTGAATTTATATAATATTTCATAAATTCAAAAAAACAAAAATTCTCAATTGAGAGTACTACCTGTATGATTATTTATCATAATTTGTCATTCCTTGACCTCCTGAAATGATTCCTATCGAAGAAAATATTTCGCCTGATCATGAATTCAAACCTACGACCGACCTATCTATATTACGCACGCTGCCACTATGCTACCGGATACTTATGTTACTTTGATCGTAGATTTTGCATAACGAATGAAAGTAATTCCAGCTGCAATTCGGAATAGCTGTTACTTCAGATATAGGTGGAATTTTCCACAGATCGCCTTTTTGATAATATATGTCCCTGCTTGAATGGATTTTTGGCGCAACCCAATAGTCTTCGAAATATCGAGTTTGAAAAAGTGGTAAATGAATGCGCTAATATATCTATATCGATCATAGCGTGCAAACGCTGTCTCTACTTTATTGAGACGTTCAACAAATGGTTTATGTCTTCACTATAAGATTACCATAATGATGTTCGTATAGTCACTTTTCTTAAGGTCTTGTAACAATTTATACTCAACAAGTGTTAATGTTAACCATATCAATAGTACAAACTCGCACTGAGAAAAATGTCCTTAGTATTTATTTAAAAAATGCCCATGGTAAAAGTGGACATAGCTAAATGCCCTACAGTTTATTGATACCGCAATCATAATATGGTTAAAACAACTATAAGCGTCTATCTAATCATGGCATTTTGGTAGTGTGTTTTTTTTATCTAGTATCCCTGAAATAACTATTAACTACTGTGAAAGACTTTACAATATCGAACGGTGCCTGCAACTATATAAGGAATACCTGAGACACGGGAGCTTCAGTATCGGAGCTCTCAGCCCTGCACGGAGAAAACAGGGGCGTCGGAGTTAAGAATTAATACTATGCTTCTAAAAAAAATATCATTAAATATCAAAAAGTATTGAATGGAAGATAAAAATTGTAATTATGGTATAGTAATAATGAAAAATTTTTAATTTTAACCTACGATATGGCACGTAAACTGATAGAAATAAAACATTTTATTCGGCATATTGTGATTTTCCGTAGTATGCAAAAAATATTTTGCCCACGTGATTGGAACAATTAGTTTCCAGTATTCTACAAAAAGTACACGGTATAAAGAGTCACATTTTACTAATCAACTTCGTAATATTTTTCGCTATACGCCGAAGATTAATGCTATGCGTATAGTGAAATCTATACATACACGAAGATTCGTGCTATACGTATAGTAAAATCCATATGAAAATATAGCGTGTAATAAAGGTTGGTATTTTACAAAGCACGCAATATTTTTACTATACAGCGTATAGGACTTGCGCCTATGCGAGAATAGTTTCATATGTAATATGCACGCATTATTTTTACTATACGGTGTGAGAATCATTTTTACACTTCTATAACAACAAGTCTTAGAATTTCCGAACTGGCAGTAAACTGCTATATTTTCTAGCACTGAATTTTAGAATTCTGGCAACGAGTGTTATAATTTGAGGCCGTATTTTTCTCCGTGTGACGATGCAGACTGTAACATCTGTGAAACGTAGGCACAACGCTGATTCTCAACAAGGCCTCCATCTGGAAGCCAAATGCTCTTCGAATTATATAAAGAGCCACAGAGATAAATTACATAAAGGGAGATGAAGGCGTTAAAACTAAAATATCGACATAGTCAATTCAGTTAATGTTTTCACAATAGTTAGTCGTTTTTCGGGGATAATAGATAGTCGAGTACGCCACCCAGAGATGCATGTTAGATATACTTTTCGCTTATATAGTTGTGTTCACGATATTATGATTACGGTGCCAATAAACTATACAGGATTTTTCTACCCCTACTTTTGCCGTGGGCGTCATGCATAAATACCATGTACTTTGCTCTAAGCGCAGCATTAGTATTTGTGCACCGATTTCGTGGTATAGCCGAGTTAACCATATCAATATTGTAAAGCCTTTTACAATAGTGTATAGTAATTTCCGAGATACTGGATAGTCAAACACGCCACCAAATTCGCATGTTTACATATACTTTTCGTTTATAGTTGTGTTAACCATATTATGATTGCGGTGACGATAAACTATAGGGAATTTGGCTCTACTCTCTTTTACCAAGCGCGTATTTTTCTAAATACTATACATTTTTCTCTTAGTGTAATAATAAATAAACTTTTGAAACAGCTCCTCAAAATTGTGAACAAGACGATACGCAGTACATTGAGATCATCGACCTACATAATGCTTTACACTGGAGCACATTAAACGTAAAAAATATAGAATTCTTTTGCATCGCACATAGGTTAAAAAAATGTCTATTTTCAGCCAGTGAAACGTCTTTTGCGAGTACTATTTCAAGAACTGAAACTAATTTTCAGGTACTAATTGTAAGAAGCGATAAGGTACCGAACCCTCCCCCCAACCCAAAACGGGCTGAAATTTTGCACAGACCTTTTTTTAATATTTTAAGACTACCCCTAAAGGGATTTTCGGTGACTCGCAATAGTTTTCGAAATATTGAATTTTTAAGTTTTTTTAAACGCGCGTCGAGTATATCTATATATCTGCTACGTCACCGTTTATACCTATACATGTTATCGCTCTCTCCGTTTTGTCCCAACAACAATACCCAAATATAAACCCAAACAACAAAACCCAAATAAACCGAAACCCAAAAACTATTGCCCGTCGCCAAATATCCTTTTAGGGGTTGTCTTAAAATATTAAATCGAAGGTTCGTGCGAAATTTCAGCTCTATCGGGGGGGGGGGGCAACCTTAAAGGGGGGGGGGTAATCTTAAAGGGCGGAACCTTACCCCTGAGAAGATTGAGCGATGAAAGTTGACTTTTCATTCATATCTTCAGGTACTGAATAAAACAAAAATGTGCACTTTTTTCATCATACTCGAACACAATCAGAAAAGTATACGTGTAAACGTCCAGATTTGATTTTCATTAATTGCATGTTTGGCGAAGCTGAACGTATATAAATTTGTTTGCTCGATTGCAGATAACAAAAATGCAGGTATTGAAAGGCTACAAATATATGAATAGGCCATATTTCTAGCTATTCATTACCGAACACAGCCAACGAAAGATGTATATTTTCAGGTCCTAAATAGTCAGAAATGTAAACTTTTCATTGCTCAAAGAGGACGAAAAATGTATGCCTAGAGCAGGGGTGGCCAAAACTTTGGAAGTGTGCGGTCAACACTACGATTCAAAATATCCCCGGCAGTCTACGGCCGGCCACAGTTTCAGACCCAAACAGACCCAAACATATTTATTCAATGAAACATTTCTGAATTCGTTGTATAAAGCTCTCACAGAAAATAAGCGGTTGACCGGTCTACCGCGGTCACGTGGCCACCCCTGGCTTATAGGTATTGTGAGGCTGAAGGCATTGCGAATACTATCATATGGTTTTGTTATCTTGGTCGCAAACAATAACAAATACATACCTTCAGGCAGGGGTGTGCGGGTACCCGATTGACTCGGGTACCCGATGTTCGGGTCGGGTCGGGTATCCGACGGGCTTCGTTTTTGCATTACCCGCCTCTATCGGGTACCCGAATTTTTCGGGTAGCCCGAATTTTTCGGGTAAATTCGGGTTAAAAAAAATCAGTTGGCACTGAACAATTCATAAAAACTCACCGGGTGGGTCGATTTCAGCCCCCCCCCCCGTGCTTATTCGAAGCGAGAAGAATGTAACTTTTATTTGACGTTTTGAAATTAAAAATACGCCAGAAGAACTCCTAGCGAAAATATGTTTAAAATTGAAATACTATTTCGATACGATCCGCGAAAATTGACCTTTTTCACTCCACCCTACGGAGTGGAGGAGTTTGAAATTAAAAATACGCCAGAAGAACTCCTAGCGAAAATATGTTTAAAATTGAAATACTATTTCGATACGATCCGCGAAAATTGACCTTTTTCACTCCGTAGGGTGGAGTGAAAAAGGTCAATTTTCGCGGATCGTATCGAAATAGCATTTCAATTTTAAACATATTTTCGCTAGGAGTTCTTCTGGCGTATTTTAAATTTCAAAACGTCAAATAAAAGTTACATTCTTCTCGCTTCGAATAAGCACGGAGGGGGGGGGGGGGGGCTGAAATCGACGCACCCGGTGAGTTTTTATGAATTGTTCAGTGCCAACTGATTTTTTTTAACCCGAATTTACCCGAAAAATTCGGGCTACCCGAAAAATTTGGGCTACCCAAAAAATTCGGGCTACCCGAAAAATTCGGGTACCCGATCCGAATCATAGTCTAATTACCCGACCCGACCCGACCCGACCAATTCTGCTACTCGCACACCCCTACCTTCAGGTATCGAGAGGCAACAAATATGAATTGTTCTTGTATCAAACATAGGCAATTAAAAATTCTCAGAGCCTTAGGTGTCGAAAGGGTAAAAATATTATAGAACTTTAATCGATCAGACAAAAAATTTACATCTTTGGGTATTGCGAACTAGATATACGAACACAATTAAAAGTTCGTATCTTCGTCAACGGCCTCAAGTAAAGTCAACAAGATTCACCATGCAAATGAATTCGACGTATGAATATTTGAAAAACATACTTCGCTAACGGGAGTTAGCAAATCACCCTGCAATCACGTCGGTTCAATAACTATGAAGGGTGAAGTGTTTTTAAAATATTTATAACATTCGATAATTTTTCTACAAGGTTTCAAAACGGCGTGTTCTGTTTTCATTAACTTGCTGTTCGAATCTAATATTAGTTTTTGCGTAACATTGTATAATGAAAGGGTAACAATTGTGAAAAAGAATACTATCCACTGTGTCATACTTGTCTTTGGTGGCAGTGACAATAACGTGATAAGGTGAATTCTAAATGCTTAGATTAATGAGTTATTCAATACAAAATAGTCCATTCTTTTATGTGTTCAACATACTGAGAAAATTGAATTGTCGAGAGTATAAAGATGATAAAGATTTTTAATTCTATGTTACAATTTATGCTACTGATACCATTGCCCCGGTTCGGAAGAATCAAAATGTCTTGGAATACTTTTCCCTTCTCAATCTGATCTTGAAATTATAGACATATAGTTTCTTCAGGTATATTTGAAATTCACTTCGATTTAGACTAAAGCAAAGAAAAAAAAATTTCTCACTGAAAAAGATATAAAAGCTCTTTTGAAACTTTCAAAAAGTAAAAAAAAACACGCCAAGCGATAAAAACTCTCCCGAAAAAATGATCGCTTGTTTCACGCTGTACAAAATTCTCATTTTACTAAAAATATTTTTTTGTATAATTCAAACAATGGTTTTATCATTTTTTTCATTCTAATGTACAAAAGAAGCGAGATAACTTTTTATAAAATAGCCAAGCAAGTTCACTAGATATGTTACACACAGACTTGTTAAACTTTTACTGTCTCGGAGATTTTTTCATTAAATTTTTTTTTAATTGAAAAAAATCATCTTACATTATAACATGAAACTGATGTCACCATTACATAACAGTACGACGTATATACCACACAAGTACACTGGAAATGTAATGCACTTGGCGTGCATGGTTAAGAAAAAAAGCCCGGCAAAGAATTTCGTCTTCTCAACTACTTCATTCTGAGGTTAAAAAACATAACTTGCCGTAACTTATTATGCAAATGGAAATCAAATTTATGACATACGCTTTCTATATTTATATAAAAGTATAAAGTTTCTACTCTGTCACACAAATGTTACACATTACATGAAATATATTTTGTCCTATCGACTTTGGTGTAATGGTTAGAGTATCCGTCTGTAAACCAAAGAATCGGCAAGTTCAAGGGTCGAATTACGATGCCGTTGTCTTGTTAATGGAAAAAGAAATATCTAGTTATTACTCCTGACACTTATTGCGCTATTTTCGATGGTTTGTCCGGGTACAGTCGAACAGTTATCAGTAGTGGATATAAAGTAGCTCCGACGCCGTGATATGAGTTGAGTGAACCGATGGACCGAGTGGACACACCGTAACTTCAAATATCAATGTTATTATGGCCGGATCGCACTAGCGTGCGAGGCAATGGATCTCATGGCTAATAACCCTGCCAGTCGATGCGATGGTACAACTCAAGGGATCATCACAGGGTAACATATTTTTAAATAGATATTTCTTGCATTATCCGACAGTATAGACGGTTATAAACATGGACCTGGCATCACCGATTGATCGTAAGTAGACCATTTATATGAAAATTTAGCACTCGAAACTTCATATGCGTTTTTCTCGAAACGTCGTTTTTCAAAATGATTGACACTCTCAAAGGATCAGTTTCCAAGCTATCCGTCTTAAATGTTAAGACAACATTCTTCACGCCATGCTTTATCTTGCTTTATTATTGTTCTATTTATATTGTAGCTCGAGCTTTCGCTCATTGCTACCTAGAATCTTTTATTTTTAATCTTTGATGCTTAATCCTGCACAGCATTTTGAGTTTATTTTGCATCTTTTGGAGTCCTTTAGTTTTGTTGTTTTATGTTTTATAGCACTTAGTCTTTTTTATTTCACTTCGTTTTGAAGCACTTGATTCCATTTTAGTGTCTTTTATTTCATTTTATTACACCTTCTTTAATCGAGTCTTATAGACTGCTACATTGCGTCTTGGTACGAGAGCAAGTCTGGGCTACCACTCATTTGTGTTCTTGCACTTGTTTTATCCTTCTTTTAGCTTTCATATCACTTTTTTAGTTTAGCACTGTCCTTTTACGTGTATCGTTTCTTTAAAAAGTTTTATGTTTCTTTACGGTTTACGTTCTTCTTTTATCCTTGGAGTTTCTTGGCCACGGGGCTTTATCTTGCTAAAGAAGCTTTTTTTTTAATCTTCATATTTTTTACCGAAAACCTCCGCAAAAAATAGGCTAAATTCGATACTCTTTTTTCGAACCGCCGCCATTTTGTCAATTTGGATTTAAAAAAAACTTCCATAGCAAGATATACTACAGTCGTGCTGTATATGGGAATCGGAAAAAATTAGAAGAATGTTATGTTGTTGACAGGAGATTTTGTAGGTGCCGCGGGTGCTCAATTCAAGTTTGCCTAAAAATTGGAGTGCAGGGTTTTTTAGGGGCTGAAGGGAGATGGGGGAGGATTAATGCCAAACTACAACCCCTACGGGGTCGGCGCCGGGGAACAAAATGTTCAGGAAAATGTAGGCTTTATTTTTGTATTACAGCGCCAAAGTCGTGGAAGTTGATTTTGGGGGTGAAAAAGTGGGGTCACATGTAGAAAAATCAGTTTCAATTCGATAACCCTTTAGGAAAAAATCATACAATTTTTGTTCGAAAGGAATTATGTAGCCCTTGAAAAGACGCATCGATTGAGTACTTGATCATCCCTCTCCGATAATATCTTCACGCCTAAAAAATGGTTGAAATACATATTAAAAAAATAGTTTATTGAATAACTCAAAAACAATCGTTTTTTCGGGGATGGTATAAATGTATGAAATATAAAGAATAATGTTCTGTATATTTTCGTTTCTATGGACCACTCTTGAATTTTGCTTATTCCAACCACCCTCGGGGGCCGAAAATTCAAAATGAGATTCTGAGAAAACAACCGAAAATGAAGAGATACGATTTTGGCGCTGCGGACAAAAATGTAGCTGAGGGTGCAAGCTACAAATTGTTCCACCGCAGCGAATTCGTGCGGTCAATAGTTTCCCCAGAATTTCATTTTTCATTTTCAACCCTCGAGAGGGGTTGGAAAAAACAGATTTCAAGGGTGTTCCATAGAAACACAAATATAGAGAAAATTGTTCTCTACATTTTGTACATTTAAGCCATATCCGAAAAATCGATTGCTTTTAAAGTATTCAAAGAACAATTTTTTTTTAGTATTTCAACAATTTTTTGGGGGGTTGAAGATATCATCGGAGAGTGATGATCAAATACTTGATCGACGCGTCTTTTCAAGGGCTACAACGTTCCCGTTTGAACAAAAAGTGTAAGAATTTTTCCTAAAGAGTTATAGAATAAAAACTGTTTTTTTCCAAATTTGACCGCATTTTTTCACCTCCAAAATGAACTCCCACGACTGCGGCACTGTGGACAAAACTAAAGCCTGGATTTCTTTCGGACATTTTGTCTCACGGCGCCAATCTCGTAGAGATTGTAGTTTGGCATCAATCAACCAACACCCCCCTTCGTTCCCTAAAAAAAAACCTGCACCCCGATTTTTAGGCAAACTTGAATTTAACATCCGCGGTACCTACAGAATCACCTGTCAAAAAACTGCCCTTCTAATTTTTTTCAATACAGAGTATTTCAGTGACAGCACAACTGTACTAATAGCGGCTTTCATACGGATTAATAATCTTTTTACAAAGTTTCTTTCAGATAATATGCACGGCCACAACCCTGTACACCGTGAGGACTCCTTTTCTCGGGAACATTTTCAACCGTCAAAAAAATGTAAAAAAAAAATAAACGTCCAAACATTTATTTTATGTTCTTCGCGAGTGCTTTGATTAAACATAAAAAAATCAGACTGATTAGCGTATTTTAACCATCGAAAAAAAATCGTGAAAATCAAATAGTTTTCAACCTGTTACACTGTGATGATCCCTTAAAATAATATATATGTGCGCGCGCGCGCGCGCGTGTGTGTGTGTGTAAAAGTTATTCATGCAGGCAGTACGAACGGGCAATTGCGTATCTTTCCGAGGTTTTTTTTAAATCATGCACGCTAAGTCGTTGCAGAGAATTTACAGTGTACTTGTGTGGTACTTACGCTGTACTGTAATATAATGGTGATATCAATTTGATGATATAATAGTACTATGATTTTTTCAACAAAATTGAAATATATGGAAAAAAGTCTATCCTAAAGTTTGATAATTCTGTGTAGAACATTTCTAGTGACATTACTTGGCTATTTTATAAAAAGTAATCTCATTTTCTTTGTATATTGAAATTGAAAAATATCATGATAGCGTTGTTTGAATTAAAATTAAAAAATATTGTCCGTTAAATCAGAAATTTTTATATGGTAAAACAAGGGATAATCTTTTCGGGACAATTTTTATTGCTTAGCTTTTTTTTACATTTTTAAAGTTTTTTTTATGCAGTGAAACAAGCGATAATGTTTTTAGGGGGATTTTTAGTGTTTAACGTCCTTTTTAACTTTTTTAAAGTACAATACAGAGAAAAAAATTACGAAAAGAATGTGAAATCCATTAAAAAATTTTACACCGATAGGTAATTTACCAAAGGAAATTTTTTAATGATTATATATCATTAAAAAATTTCCTTTGGTAAATTACCTATCGGTGTAAAATTTTTTAATGGATTTCACATTCTTTTCGTAATTTTTTTATGTTATGTTATGTTAGTCAATTATATATTGACTAACTCCGTCAGACATCAATATTAGTCAAATGCATACAAAAAATGATTGATATCATTTTAGGCCAGTCTTTGACAGGCTTACGGGGAAAATGGTCTATACCCCTACAAAAAAAATGGGATTTTTTTTCAACGTAACTTTTTTAAACATGACGTCCGTTATAAAGGATATTTTCTATTTCATATATCTACGCTTGCGAATTTTGGTCAACTGTTAAAAAATTTTGGATCCAAAGCCTCTTTTCCCCTCAAGTAGATACATCTATTAAATTTCGGAAATAATTCAAACGTATGTACGAAACATCAACTTTGCTTCCATACAAGGTACAGACTCTTAATGGAAACTCTTACTACTCTGGTCGAACATAAAATCTGAGTAATGACATATTTTTAATTTCAAATTGACAAGGAGGGTAACTAATTTTTGTGTAGTTGCGTCTGTGCAATGAACCTTGGTAAGATCGTGCTTTGTACGAACCTGTGCTTGAAGACTGCCAATGCTGCGAATGTACGAGTCGATGGACGAAACGAATGGCTCGCTGTGAAACCTCGCTAAGGCTTTAAATAGGCGAACACATACAACTCCCAATGCATTGCAGATGAATTTCCATCCGCTTGCAACTTATTATTCACTTTCTTATAGTTTGTCCGTGCTCTAGCAATAATCAGTGAAATCGAAGAATGTCGGTACACGCAGTCTAGACTTTTCTTTAAATGGAGGTAAAGTCAAGGCCACTAATAATTGCTACTTTTATGTATACGTTACCCAACTGCAAACACTTCCATCGCCTCGTGATCGAAAAATAAGCGAATTCTTGAAAAATACGATTCCATTTTGTAAACTCGAAATATAGGTGTAATCTTATTTATAATACGAATTAAAATAACCATATTTTTTCTTATGCTGAGTACGAAGTTACTATGTGATACCAGAAATAGTTCACGAGGACAATAAATTCGTTGCTGTGAAATATGTTGCCGGGTTAATTGAGCATTGATGTTTCAACAACAACTTTACCTACCAATAATAATTTCACCATTATTCGTGTATTACAATCGTGATTTTTGTGATTGTTTGGGTTTGTTCGTTTAGGCCACCATACATGTTGTTTGGGCTCCGTTGGGTTATTCGTTGGTTGTTTGGGTTTTTTTTTTAAATAGTTTGCTTGGAGTCGTTTGTTTGAGTTATAACCCATTTTGTATAGTCTCTATAAAAAGATAAATGAAGGGTATGCCTATGGAAGGGTTCAGAGAAGAGGGAAATATGAACATGTTTTCAACTTTATGTTCACGTTGAGTCGCGATATTTACTTCAGTGTTGCATATTGCAACAGTTGACGTTGCGACCTTGATGTAGGTTGGACGTTGTTCAATATAATTGAGCGCCCCGCGGTTTAGTTTTGTGAAAACTGAAAGACTTTTGAGTTAACTAAAAATGAATCGTATTAAAAGTAGTTTTTCCGATACGTCCTTTTCCATAACTTCGATTTGAATAAAGTACAGCTGCAGTGCATCGATTTCTGTGGAGACAGGATGGAGAGTTTCATCGAAAAGAGCATGTAGAGGATGGTTTCAACGCCTTCGAAGTGACGTTTAAAGTGTAGAATACAGCAAGCGTTCAAGCTAGCCAAAAAATAGACGATGCCCAACAGCAAGCATTAATCGATGCAAATCTAGCTGAAAGACTTCAAGTTTTTTCAGAACCGTCAAGTGACCGATGGCTATTCCATACGTTCACATGTCCTGGAAAAAGTTAAAGGGGAAGGGAATTCACGAGGATGCCTCATGAGTTGTCCGAAAATTCCACCCTGAACAGCTCGTCCGTCGCGAATTCCTCGATCGACAGGCGAAAAAATAAGCTTTTTTTTGTAGCGTATTATTACTGGCGATGACAAGGATTGTATTACTTCGACAATTCCAAGCTCGAGAAATCGTAAGTGAACTCAATCTCCTCTCCGATACCAAAACGGTATATTCACGACTGTCAAAATTTTCAATCACTGTACCTATTCCCTTTTTTCTCAAAATAACTTAAAATAATAAATAAATAACACCAAAAATAACTTAAAATAACTTTTATCGGCAAATATTTTTAACATATCGGAAACCCACGGTTTACACCGGTGTTAAATGTTGTTATGATGTTACAGAAAAAATGTCAAGCCAATCGGTGAAGAATTGGCGACGTATTATTGTCGTTCGCAGGTCACTATCAAACAAAGGTGATTTTTTTACAAGTACTTGTGAAAAAATTTGTAAAGATACTTGCAAATATGAAGAATAAAGGCCTCTAATCGGAATTGTTATTCTATCAACTGTGTATCCATTAACAATAATCGAAATTCGACTTTTTCCGGGCTTAGACGGGATCTTCCTTAAGCAGTTAATGAAATTGCTGCCCAAAAATTAATATTGTACGGAATATTTTTGTAAAAATGCACTATACAATTTATGTTCCAACAATTTATATTCCAAAGCTCAATACGTAAAGAACATTTCGTCGTCGACATCGATTGAGATTTGAGAGGGAACCTTAAAAAAAATTCTTTAATGGATGGTAATACTATTCAGGATTGTAATCTTAGAGTCATAGAAAAAACGTTGAAGTATTGGTTCGTTCTCACTATCGGAACACGCGCGGCTCGGGCGATATGGCTAGGCAGCCAGGCAGAAATACGCGTTTTTTTGGAGTTCCAATTTTTCAAAATTGCATGCAACTCAGAGAAAGAGCATGTAGAGGATGGTTGGAAAGCCTCCGTAGTGACTCTCAAGTGTGGAATACAAGCGTTCAATCTATCCGAAAAAATACAGAATGCCCAACTGCAAGCACTACTCGATGAAAGTCCAGTTGAAACACTTTGATATTTGTCAAAAACGTTGAGTATCACATAGCAATGGCGGTTTCAGACGTTTACATGGCTTGGTAAAAGTTAAGGTATTACTTGAAGGACTGTCGGAAACAAGTTAGTCCCAAATGGGCAATTCGTGGGTGTACAAGTCTAGATCGTGTCGTACATAATCTAGATCAAGAGCTCGTCTCACAAATAGCTAATTTGATGGTAAATTAACACTTAGAAACATTAATTTTACACTTTGAATAATAATTGAAGCCAAATTCAACGATATTAGTGTGTGCCTGACTGAGGTTTTGAATTGTTTAAATGTTCGAAAAAACCGAGAAAAACAAGTTTCCATTGGTGATTTTTGGGAACCCGAGAAACTTCCGAAAAATGCCGATTTCTGGCGACTCGAGTGACCTCTGGTGGCGACTTGCTGATCAGAATATCTGGCAATCCTGCATTTAAATTGCCGACAAATTGAATATGACGAGATAAACAAAATTTTACAATGTTTTACAGTTGGGAAATGCCCATATAATTCTTAATTTATCCACGGAATGTCATACCAGAATAATTAAGCCGAAGATAGCACACACTCTGATTGGCACGTTCCCGTTCTCAAGAATATAATAAGCCGCGAGCGAAATCACTTTAGCCGGTTGTACCAACGATGTTACGTTATTGAAAATTTATATTTGAAACAAATGCCTGATCTCGGAATTGTTACAAACTAATATGCGTTTTTTCCTAAAGGGCAGCTACCAATCGAGAGTCCGGAAAAAACGTGGATTTTGACAATTTATTTATGGATTCCCAGTCGATAGAATGAAAACTCCGTTTCGTGGCCTTTGTTCTACATATCTTCACGTAACTTTACAAATTTCTTAACAAAATGACAGTGCCGAAGGTGCATGAAGCGAGCCGCCTTTGTCCGATCGTGTCGTGCAGCCAGTAAGAGTTCTCCTCCAACTTTTTACGTGGAAGGAAAGTTCAAAATAATTCGCACTCTAGATAAGATTTGTTTTGGAAATACGGATATGGTTCCACCCCCCCCCCCCCCCCGATTTATGGCGACGCGCAATAGTTTTATGGTTTGGGTTTGACTATTTTTACCTGGACAAAACGGAGAGCGCGATAACATATATATATTTATGAACGGACACGTAGCAGTACAGATATAGTCGGCGCGCGTTAAATAAACAGCTTTCAAATTCAATATCTCCAAAACTATTGCGAGTCGCCCAAAATCCCGTCTTAAAATATTAAGAGGAAGATTTGTGCAAAATTTCAGCTCGATCAAGAGGGGGGGGGGGGACCTTATCCCGAAATACTTAGGGAAATCTTATAACATTGATTTATAATAAAATGGGGCATGTGTGAAAATAAGTCGGCAAAAAAGTTGTCGAAAATTATTCTTATCGGAAAAAGTTTTGTTTTTTATATGTTGTTACTAGATTTCAGTGCAATGTCGTCGGCTGCAGGACACTATCAGACAAAGGTGTCTCGCTTCATCCAGCTTCAGTGCCACCGTTTTGTTACAAGATTTCGTGAAAAAAATTGTAAAGCTATTTGAAGATATGAAAAATAAAAGCCACTAACCGGAATTTTTATTCTATCATCTAGGTGTCTATAAAAAAATGTCGAAATCCACCTTTTTTCCAGGCTCCCGACTGGTAATCTCCCTCAAGGGTATGTACAAGGTCAACACCACCTCACAAGCGAACTCAGTTTTCTCAGTTTTCTCATAGATGGTTAGGTTTTTTGAGAAAAACAGAGCATCGGGCTCTGTTGAATTCACTAACGCAGAACTTGAACCTTTTCTTTTGCCCCTTCAGGCTTCAGAAATCTTGGTTTGAAGATATCAGCTATATTTCTCGCACTTATATGTCACATGGCACAGCTTCTACTTCGCCTTAAGCAATGAAATAAATTGCTGCCCGGAAATTGATATTGTACGAAATATTTTTTGCAAAAATACTCCATAAAATCGATATTCCAACAGAATACGTAAAAAAATTGATATTCCAACTAAATGTGTAAAAAATATTTCATCGTCTACATCGGTAGAATCTACAAGGGGAACCTGAAAGAATTTTTTCAATCGATGTTAATACTATTCAGGATTGTAATCTCAGAGTCACAGAGAGAAATTTCAAGTATTTCCTTAGTTCTCACTATCGGAACGCGCGTGGCTCGAGCGTTATGACCAGGCAGCCAGGCAGAAATAAGTGTTTATCTCGAAATAATTTTTTTCGGAATTGCATACAAGATTAAGATAGATCTATTCGACAGATCTTCTCGATCCAATATTCTTTCGCTAGATAATTACACTCTCTTCTCTGTGAGCCTAAAAGGTTCATTTAATCAATTAAAACCAAAAACTTGTCAAAAATATTTACGTGCACAGTTATTTGCAAAAACATAAAGTTTGTTTTCAAATTTACACAATTAGTATAATGATGTTTTTGAAAAAAATACGTTCACATAAAGCGTAATCATACACAATCAAAAAAACTTTTTTATGTTTTGTGTTTCTGACAAACGTTGTTGTAACTTTCGGCAACGTCCGAAACAATGAATATGAAAAACAAAAAATGCGGTTTTTTTCAGGTAAAGGCCATTGTCAATTTATATAAAACCTCATTATTTTACAAACGATACGAAAAATCAGAATTTCTGGAATATAAACGATACTATACAAGTATTTTACAAAGTACAAAAGACAACTTTGTGATGTAGAAATAGTTTTTTCACTACATCCTTATCGAAGTTGTGAAATCTGCGTGACATGCATGCAATACAACTCGGCTCATCCATTCCGCTTCGAATTATACGCAAATAGTATATTTTCATGTAGATCATATGCGCCCTATCACAAATCATTCGTTGTCTGCTTATTGAAAATATTGCGCGCAGGGGATGAGCAGGAGCTACGATAGTACTAATAATATTAAAAGTATAAATAATAATAATAATTATTATTATAGCAAGACAAAAACAATAATATTCAAAATTATTGCAAATAAAGAAATCGAATATCGAATGCACAAAAACGTTTTTCTTTTCTTTTTATACATATCGAAGTGTAGCGAAAAAATACCACTCGATAATAATGATATCGCTAACGTAATAATAATAATATTTTCGTCCGCTCCTCTCCATTTTCTACGAGGGATGACTAATAATATCGTATATAAGCTCATTTACCATGGTTGGGCTAAAAGCGCTCCAGTCAATATAGTCGAATAAAAGTAAACATTTTTTTGGCCAACCTTTCGAAAGGATTTTTTTTTTCGGCGCAGGATTTCTTACCCCTTAAAAAGTATAAAACCAACTTCTAGTAGGGGGGGGGGGGCGGGAATACCGACACCATCTTGTAATTTGTGTTTGTACCCGTATCTCGCGAACCGCTCAACCTACGAAGAAACTATTAAGGTGACAGTACCAATGCTCGGACGGTTAAGAGCATCCTTAGATTGTAGGACTTATTATTGATTTATGGACCGTTTAAAAAAAAATTACCAGATCTAACGGCAAGCTCGATTTCGATTGGTCGTGAGTCTAGTCTAGAAATCGAAAAAAATAGACCCCTATTACTATGACAAATTAGCGCAACTCTTTAGCTCTTCGGCTTAGAAAACTGCATTCATGACACGACTGACGCGGACTCGTTAATATAACTCGTCAATTTTATTACTAAAATTCGTTATTAGTGTACAATCAGCAATAAATTAATAATTGAAGGCTGAATAGAATGCAACCGCCACTTTTCGTTACCTATCAATTATATACCTAATACAGTGAAATATACGAACTACTGTCTGAACTATGAGACCCGTCCGAGCATTCGTAGCGTTATCTTAGGTGAAGTAAAAAGTTCTGAGCGTTTTCCGCTAGATGTATTTTAGTGAGCCATATCTCACGATGTATACAACGCATCGGCTCATACTATACGGCGATTTAAGGTAGTCCTATCAACCGGCTTCAATTCATAGGATTTTCATAATTTTTTTTTGAGCTTCACTAAATATATTAATAATCGTCTCTGTAAAATTTTAGGGTCGGTTATCGACCTTATTACAGAGAAAAAATATACAAAAATTGCACACTTTTGTGAAGGAATCCCGAGAAGACATACAAAAACCCAATTTCCGCCGCTACAAAAGTGTATACAATAGTGAGAATCTGTCAGATTCGTAAAAATAATCAGATTTACATACTTAAGGGCGGGGTAAAGTATGAAAATTTTTTTTTTTCATTTTTTAAATGAATGCATAATATATCAAGAATATTGTGTTAAAATTTCAAGTCGATCGGAGTAAAATTGACGAAGTTATGAGTATTTGAGCGTCGATTGCTCCATGCCGGGTTTTATACCTGGGCGGCAGCTGCGCGGCGCGCTATTGTATTTTTCGACCCCGAATAAATTTCTTGATAAACGAGCCTGTTCCGGTCCCGTTATGTATATTCGAGGCATGGTGTATATTAGTATACACATTAGTCGTATACGACTAGCGGCGCACGACAGAATAGAAGAAAGAGTTTTGCGTAGACAAACGCAAAAAGATGCTCTCGATCATTTTGATGGAAGCCTTTTGCTCTACGGACCCGGCATCGACGACTTTAAGTGAGTTTAAGAAAATTATCGAGTTTTATTTTGAATTTCTAACAATTCAAAGATAATTGAAAAATCTGAAAAAAATTCATACGTATTCAGAAAAATGAACGAATCACGAAAAAAAATTGGGTTGCGGGGAAATTTGTTGACTAATTTTTTTTTTTCATCATTTTGTTAATAACATTTTGGAATTATTATTATGCAAAATTAATATTTTGAGTACCTTTAATATGCATGAATTTTCTCAGATTTTTATGCAATCGAGAAGTGTTCTCAAACTTATGTGCAATGAGCGCTAAGCGACCAAACTCTTCTGCGTTTTTCAAACCGTTTTTCTGAGACTTGTCATATTTGAAGTCCGTGTGCACGATAACTCAAAATCTACTGGACCAATCGCTTTGAAATTTTGCACAGTACTTCTTCACATAATTCACCAGGTATTGTCGAGAGCTTTTTTGTTTTTTTTAATAATTACTAATTTTTCAACAACAAATTAGCCGATTTTTTTAGCAAAAATCGGGTTTTTGACTCCCAAGTGCTACGAAAAATCGAAAAAAAAAAATCCACCCGTCATTACCTCGAGAAACATCTCCTTCAACAAATGCATTTTGATTTTTTTGTTTCGGATGATTCTGTTGCGAGTTATGGTGCACACCGCAAACCAACTTTTTTTCGAGGCGCCTCCGGGGTTTAATTTTTACTCGCTCAATTTTGGATATTTGGCAATGCAAATTTAGGAGAATGTTGTTCAAATGTTACTTTATTACATGTAAATTTTTCAATAAACGAACACTATCCGTTACGCCGAAAAAAATCTTAAAAACATGCCTTTTTTTCGCCGAAGTAACTTTACCCCGCCCTTAACAATTGTAGTAATCCAATGCTCTCAGAAAAAAATACGTTTATTGACCTAATTTTCATGTAATGTCAAGTTTAATTTGAAGTTCCGGTATTGGATTTATTACCACTTTCTACGATAAAGAGACGTGACAACAAGGCAACTGCTGACTGTGTCGTAACCTCATCTCACTCATTCGAATTTCCACACATATTTCATTTTTAACCGACATATTCGGCCGACACAAATATTCCACGCTTTTTTACCAGTCGTCGCCCGAATACAATGCTTTACATTTCCTGCACCTGACATTGTTTTGACACATCGACGTTGAAAAGCACGGAGGTTAAACTCGCCTGAATGAGTGTAAAGAGACGGAGATAGAACAAATGTTGCCAAATGTCAAACCTAGAAATACTAAGCGAATCGTTGGAATAGCTATTTTTTCATTTTTCTAATTAAATGTGAACATTTATTAAACAGTTTACAAATGGAAAATTTGGTTATTACAAATTATTTTTTTTGCATATGTTAAAAATATAAATTGTACAGGTCTCAAGTATGATCAGCGGTATGACTAGTGTGAAGCGATGGAACTTCCTTAAAGGTGACATCACGTTAAAAAAAAAAGTTCTTTGGCAGTTTTGTGTTTGGTGAAGCTGTTACGTGTGAAGTGCATTACCAGAAATGTGAAGTGCATTACTGTTACGTGTAAAGTGCATTACCAGAAATATATTTTGTCCTATAGACTATGGTGTAATGGTTGAAGAATCTGTATTCAAACCACAGCATCGGCAGGTTTAAGGGCATACACCTGGGAGGGTAAAAAAAGACCGATTTTTCAAAAAGGTGCTCATTCGAAAGTCCTCCTTCGAGTGTCTAGCCTGAATATTTCATAAGGAAATTCGCCGTAATGGCGAAGTTATAGCGTTTTGTTACTGACCGAGTGAGCAACGACTAACGGTTGGGGCGCAGGTGTAGAGAGTACTCAAAACTTGAAACGCGTTTTCGTCGAAACAGTGTTTTCAAAATCGGTACCAGAAATATCTCCGCAACTACTGGACTGATCGGAATCAAGGTTTGCACAATTATGCTTCACACTATAATCTAGTACTTATCGAGCCGTTTTTTGGATACCTGGCATAATTTTTTTTTCATCATAAGTACTGAACAATTTTGAGGCGAAAAATCGCCTGTTTTATTGCAATGACTGCCGTCGCAATTTTTGCAAAATTGCAATTTTTGCCGATCGAAATTTTTTAATCTAAGTTTCACACAATGTAGTCAAAATGACATTTTAAAAGTATATCATGGTTGTTCAATAAAATTCAGTTTTATACACAAAAAAAATCTTAAACATATTCTTACTTTTAGCCGTCTCAGGTGTTGGTAAGGCGTTATACGCAGTTGCAAGGCCAAAAAAGGTCGTTTTTTCATGAATTTTTCTGGAAAAGCATTTCATTTGGGTAAAACGAAAAGTATTAGGCAGAGTAGTGGCATCTTTTAGCTTTAGATTGGCATTTTTTATTTTCAAAAACATTCATTAACATTGCTCCTGTAGGAAGTCTCCTGAAGGTCCCCGAAAAAAGTGCCCGACGGTGAGCAAAGTATCTCCGGTTTGGATTATGTAAAATGAAGAAACCAAAAAGATTCGTTTAGGGGATAAATGAATCCAGGTATTGATCAAAGGAATAGGCGAAATTTTAATTTTTGACAAAATGGTGGCTCCGGAAAGAAACAATTTCGATTTTCGATCAAATTTCTTTTGTTGAATCGTTGAAAAAAAATCGAAATAATTATCGGAAATCTTATTCCTTCGATCAATACATGAAGAATATATCTGACGAGGTTGTGTTAAAATTGCAGGCCGATGGGTTGAACCGTTTTTGAGAAATCGTGCTCACCGACTTTGAAAACACCGTTTTGAGAAAAACGCTTTTGAAGTTTCAACACTCGTGCACACATATTTAAGATTTACTTTGTAGCGCTGCGGGCGTCATGACAAATATCTGTGTATTTCCGAGCATATTCGCTGGATCGATTTGAAATTTTCAGGGAATATACTCACATATTTTTACATTCCGAAAATGCAATAAAAAAATCATTTTTTGACATTTCTAACTGCGTATAACGCCTTAAGAGTCGATCTATGGTGCCGTTGTCCTGCTGGTGGAAAAAAAATATCTAGGTATTACTCCTGACACTTATCGCGCTATATTCGATGGTTTGTCCGAGTACAGTCGAATAGTTATCATTAATGGATATAACGTGACTCCGATACCGTGACGTGAATTGAGTGGACCGATGTACACACCGATAACTCTCAATATCACTGTTATCCTGTCCGAATCACACTATTGTGTAAGAGACAAAAGATCCCATTACTAATAACCCTGGGAGTTGATGCGATGTTACAATTGAAAAAATATATATATTGTGGTACTGGTACTAACGTTGTACTGTTATATAATGGTGATATCAATTTGATGATATCATAGTAATATGATTTAAAAAGATGAAATTAAAATATTTGGAAACATTTAACCCTAAGGTTTTACATTCCTGTGTACCACATTTCTAATGGGCTTACTTGGCTGTTTAAAAAAGACTTGTTGAAAAACAATTTTAAACCACTCGTTTAAAACGGACTAAAAAGTTTAAAATAATTTCTCCTAGCCCCATACACATTCGCAACACAATGTAGATTCCTAACCTCATACAGATTGTACTGAAAATTTGTGATTGTGAATTTTTAATAGCTATGAAAATACTAGGTGCGCAACTAAGTTTCCGGATTTTTTTTACCAATAAAAAATCGAAAATTTCAAGACAAATACAAACTGGTTCATTCGAAGTATTGTCCCTCGCTATTTACACATTTTTGCCATCTCTGGCAATACATAAACACCGCGACGATAAAAAGATGCGTCGTTGGACTGAAACCATTCGTTCAACCAATTTTGTACTGCATCGTAATTGGCCAAGTGTAGCCCACCCAAGCCATGCGCCATCGACCGGAACAAGTGATAGTCTGAAGGGGCCAGGTCTGGCGAATACGGCGGGTGCGGTAACAGATCCCATTTCAATGTTTTTGTGGTGTCCTGGACGATGGAACTGCGATGGCACGGAGCGTTGTCGTGCTGCAATATCACACGTTTGCGTCTCGCGACCCATTCTGGCCGTTTTTCGAGCAATGCGTGGTTCAAATTGATTAGTTGTTGTTGGTAGCGATGCCCATTGACAGTTTCGCCCGGTTTCAGCAGCTCGTAGTACACGGTCCCTTTCTGGTCCCACCAAACGCAGAGCATTGTCTTTTTTTCTGAAGCGATTTCGCTGTGCCGTCGATGTTGACGCATCGCCAAGTGAAACCCACGATTTTTTGCGTTTGGGATACTCGAAATATATCCATTTTTCATCGCCAGTAACAATTCGATGCAGGAAACTCTTTCTGTTCTGTCGCAAAAGCAAAATTTCGGAAGTCGCTTCCTGCTTCCCGCAAATGCTGTTTATTTGGCACAAACTTTGACATTTTCGAGGTTAGAAAAAAGGTCGTTGTGTTGCGATATTTGTTTATATTACGACTGGGTATTCTTAACAGATGTCCAAGCTATAAAGACACCCAATGTCAGACCTGTATGCCGACTACTTGTGTCGCTGGCGCCATTCATGTGTGAAACCCGGGAACTTAGTTGCGCACCTAGTACTTGTAAGATTTAAAACGAAAAACGTGGAGTCCATGCAATAGATATACGGAAAAAAATCCTGTAAATTTTGATGGAAATCCCATCAAAATGTACTGTGTCTCACATCAATAGCGCCTCTCGGTACAAAATCTTCGATATTTGCTACGGAAAACTCTAAGAAGTGCACGCCACGCTTCACACAAAGAACTGTAGGACTATTGAGTTTATGCTAAGCGATCGATAAATTTTCACAGTGTAAAACTGTGAACAGTAGATGAACCGACTCATGACTTTTTACAATGTAAAACTGTAAACAGTAGATGGACCGACTCGCGAATTTTTACAATGTGAAACTGTTAAAAGTAAACGAGCGGACCCACGAATTTTTACATTTAAAAATGTTATAAAATGAACGACTTCATTGACAAATTTTTACACTGTGGAATAGAATGGGGGGAGGGGAAATCCCCATGCGCTTTGTCTAGTATTCTATAATTCCTTCCTCGCCTTTTGTCCCGCTCTCAGAATCTCAAGAAAACCATTATTAACATCCCGACTAGAAATTTTGCTACGGGCCGGAACAAGCATGGATCCGGCATGCCGTATCCCGTACCGCGGCACCGATCAAGCTGCCGGATCAGGGTCGTAACAGGCGCGAAACGCTTTTTCGCATCCGGCCCGGGTCCGGATAACGGACACGGCCCTGATCAGTACGCCTTTTCAGGCCCTGATCCGGCCGCCGTATCGATGCCTAAAATGATAAAAAACAAATGATGGATTTAAGGCGTTAGGCCATAGTAACGGGTATAAAATCATGTGCGAATCCGGCACGGATCCGGCACGCCGTACCATGGCGCGATCTGCCGGCCACGCAGGCCATGTCAAGGGACGCCGGATCCGCACCGGACCCCGCCCGGATCGGGCGTGTCCTACTACGACATTCCGGATTGCAGCCTGATAGGGGTCTGGTCAGTCTTCAAGCAGCCGGATCAAAATTTCTAGTCGGGATAGGGTGATAGATCTGAATGTATGTTCGTTATCAAATAAATAAACAAGCGTGTTAAACTAATCGCAAAGTTCTAATAAATCAACGTGTACGGGCATTATATAAAAGACAAAAGTCGCACAAGACAAAATGTATACGTGAAAGCGAGATGGAGATGTACAAATACAATACCCACTTCCTTTTTCGTCCTCTTTTCAACAGCAACAAATCTTTCACGGCACTTTTTCTTCAATAACAGTTTGTCCTTGTTCACTGTGTGTGTGTCCGTTTTCACATTGATTATAAATAATTGTCGTTTCTCGAAGACACTGCGCAGAACTTTACGCCACGAGATCCAAAAGAGCACTGAGTAGATGTCAAGACTGAAGGGGACCACGCGATAGAATTTTTTTGTTGATTTAGGCGCAAAACACATTGTAAAAATTTAGGGTACACACTGCGAGTCGTGCAGCGCTTACGTAGACGTAACCTGCACGTTCGTGGTGGCTAACGCGCCCACGCGTTTACAGTGTACATTGTAAAAATTCGAGGTACACCCGGTGTACCGCGCAATGTCGGCTGTAACTTGTACTGAGTGCTTTGAATTTTTTTTCATGTAACCACTCTAATAAATTCAAATATCCGTATCAGTATTCAACAACCCGTAATCAAAATATGCTTTGCCCGATTTGTTAAAAAATGACAATTTTCTCTGTAAAAATTAGATCTGTACATATTAAATAATACCGAGCTACCATACAATTTGCAAGGTGTACACTGCAGTTTTTAATTTAAACTCACACCAGATTTTTCAGAACGCAATACCAAATTTCAATAGAATTTAAACTCATTTTTACCATTTGCTTGTTGAAAAATTGTATGGTTCAAATCAGTGATTATCAGTCTAATCTCACTTTTTTTTTAGGCTGTGGCTAGCCGTCCGGTCACCGGACGAATAGACACACGCTATTCGTCCGGATAGTGGCTAAGTTCACGCCGTATTTTTAGGAGGGGTTGTTATGATTGCGATTCGTGCCACCTCGTGTCCGGACGCATAATTATCCGTCCAGATAAATTCCAAAATTTAGTAGAATCGAATTCGGACGAATAATGTTCGTTTATTCATCCGGATAGATACCGGAATGCTGTAGAATCTAACCCGGACGAATAATGTACGTTTATTCATCCGGATAGATACCGGAATGCTGTAGAATCTAATCCGGACGAATAATGTACGTTTATTCATCCGGATAGATGCCAGAATGCTGCAGAATCGAATCCGGACGAATAATGGACGTTAATTCGTCCGGATAAATGCCAGAATGCTGCAGAATCGAATCCGGACGAATAATGGACGTTAATTCGTCCGGATAAATGCCAGAATGCTGCAGAATCGAATCCGGACGAATAATGGACGTTAATTCGTCCGGATAAATGCCAGAATTCTGTAGAATCGAATCCGGACGAATAATGTACGTTTACTCGTCCGGATAGATGCCAAAATTCTGTAGAATCGAATCCGGACGAATAATGTACGTTAATTCGTCCGGATAAATGCCAGAATGCTGCAGAACCGAATCCGGACGAATAATGGACGTTAATTCGTCCGGATAAATGCCAGAATGCTGCAGAATCGAATCCGGACGAATAATGTACGTTAATTCGTCCGGATAAATGCCAGAATGCTGCAGAATCGAATCCGGACGAATAATGTACGTTAATTCGTCCGGATAAATGCCAGAATGCTGCAGAACCGAATCCGGACGAATAATGGACGTTAATTCGTCCGGATAAATGCCAGAATGCTGCAGAATCGAATCCGGACGAATAATGTACGTTAATTCGTCCGGATAAATGCCAGAATGCTGCAGAATCGAATCCGGACGAATAATGTACGTTAATTCGTCCGGATAAATGCCAGAATGCTGCAGAACCGAATCCGGACGAATAATGTACGTTAATTCGTCCGGATAAATGCCAGAATGCTGCAGAATCGAATCCGGACGAATAATGGACGTTAATTCGTCCGGATAAATGCCAGAATTCTGTAGAATCGAATCCGGACGAATAATGGACGTTAATTCGTCCAGATGGATGCCAGAATGCTGCAGAATCGAATCCGGACGAATAATGTACGTTAATTCGTCCGGATAGATGCCAAAATTCTGTAGAATCGCATCCGGACGAATAATGTACGTTAATTCGTCCGGATGAATCCCAGAATTCTATAGAATTGAATCCGGACGAATGATGTACGTTTATTCGTCCAGATAATCAATGGAAGCGTATACATGCACTTAGAAGTACTTTTTAAAATTCTGTTTTGGGGCAGAGGGGGGCTCCGCCCCCCAGCCCCCGGGGGGGGCTCCGCCCCCTCCGCCCCCGCCGGGGGGCTGCGCCCCCCGGACCCCCCCCCGCAACTCCCAAGCAACCCTTTTAAAGGCAACGCGATACGGGGTGTCATTCACCGAACAAGCAAAAAAGCATTATAGATTACCAATCACTCTGGAACGCCGCAGTGACAACAGTAAGGTTTGCATTGAAAACAACGTGTCAGAATTATAAAGACGCTTTATATTTACAATCACAACATTATCACTGTAGTATTGCAGTAATGTTACTGTATACAGGCTTCAAATAAACTTTCGAAATTTCAACTTGTTTCAACATTTCGACTTTGCCGTTTTAAATATTTCTGAGAAACTTTATATAAACTTTTCAACCTATATATCTATATATTAACTTTTCAACTAACTTTTAACTAGTAGATAGGAACAGTGAATATAATTTTCGTAAGATATAGATAACGATGGAAGACGTACATAACTTGCCAACCTTTTTGGAAATTTCCTTTACGAAGAACTATCACAGAAGAGTATTAACAATGGGAACATTTCCAAAATTTGGCTCTCGGTACTCTCTTCAAAGCGACGCATGGCAAATGGTACCAAGTAAAGCAATAATCGCATCTTATGACTAACTGGTTTCCGTGAGAGGACTCGCCGACCGACACATTCAGATCGATATTGCAATTACCGCAGAGGAAGACCGAATTTCGCCTTTTCTCTTTTAGAACTTTCTGAACTCTCTGCCACGTTTCAACGGAGAAGTACTTTTTGACCAAATTTAAATTTACTTCCTCGTCAATCAATGAATGCGGAAGAAGGTTGTGATCGGTTGGAACTAATTTATCTTCGACCAGTGTTCCTTTTTTTATAACCGATTCAACCGCTATTCCACCTACTAGCCATGTTAAAATTCTTTTGATTTTCCCCTCTTCCCTTAGTTTAGAAAAAAGAACGTTTTCTTCATCAACCGTTATTTTATTTTTCTTTTTCAATCCAATAACGGTAGTGTCACACCCCTTCGGTCTTCCTCTACGCTTTAAAACTGGCAAAACCTCGAGCTGAGAAAGATCGACCTCGTTTGGCTTATCTGAAGTTTGCAAAAGCCCTTCTTGTTGGCCCGTTGGTCCTTCATTTTCAGCAAGCGAAACGTTAGTTTCGGCGCATCGTTCATTTGAATTCTCGCAGGAATCCACAGGACGATTCGAAATTGTGTCGCCATTCTGCTCCCACAGCGTCTTCAAATCGAGCATTGACTGCAAGCGTCCGAGGAATGTGGTACCGGTGACTTCCGATGCCAAACTTGCTAAAGTCTTCGCCACGCAAAAAGCTTGACGAAATCGCTCGTTTTGCGATAAAATCCGGGGGCGAGAAACTTGCGACGTAAGCGTCAGGGAAGGCACGTCGTTTTCTTTCATTTCTTCAGATTGAAAAACGCGTTGCTGTTCCTGAAAATATTTCCGCGTCCATCTTGGATCGCAAATCGATGCATCGCAAAGAGACATTCCCAAGCGACGTCTGATAGCGAAGATATGCCTATAATCAAAAGCAATCGAAAAGCAGGTTCACAAAGATGGTCATTATGGCATCTACTCTACGATCAGCTACACTACGGCCATAGATATAAATAACGTCAAACATTAATGAAAGAAGAATGGAAAGTATATGCATGGAGCAACAACCGGCACGGCAATCTCATCGATGAATAGGACGGACATTCGCAGGATTTCGATGTCGACGTGATTTTCGAGTCCCGGAATTGCCATTCGAAAACAGATTCTACCTCAACAAACTCGTCATCATCTTTATGTTGAAGTTCCTTTTCAACGAACCGAAACGCATATCGCGTTAGTAGTTTCAAATAAAACCATTCCGGAGAGTTATCTTCGAATGACGTGACGAGCTGTTTTTGATAGCCATATGCCGCTTTATGATCTCGCTCTGAATTAAGGCAAATCAGCAAGACGAATAAATTCTCGACGAATTCCTCTAGACTACTGTATCGTTTAACGACGCTCTTAATTTTGGCATTCAGCGACTCTATTCGATTGTTGGTGGTGTTGAGGAAATTGCTCTGCATAAATTCTTTCGCTAGTGTCCATTCCTGCCGTATCGGATGCCAATTCTTCTCAAAATAGGCCAAAACAGCATGTGGCGCTTCTTCTTTGAGCTGATCATACAACTGCCGGTACGTTCCTTCAGACGATGCGTAAACCATCTTTTGGAAAATCTCTTTTACTTGATCTCTCTTAGCGGCCGTGATTCCAAGTTTGTCGCACGTAATTTCGCGGTTGAACGTGCGCAACGCGTGGAATATGCAAATCAAGACGTTGACAGTAGGAAATTGTTCCTTTATGATTTGTCTCTCGAGCAGATCCTTGTCAGCCATGACTGTGCGAATTCGCGTCCAAGCAGGCTGCGTTTTCTTGAAAGTTTCGAGAAACCATCGCATGCTATCTGCATCCTCAGTCATCAGTATCGAGACCGCAACAATTTCAGTCGACCCCTCAGAATCTTCTACGATCATGATGTAGATCGGTGCTCGGATATTCAGCAATTTGAATGTAGCGTCAATACCCACAAATTCAGCGAATGCGTCCATCGATTTTTGCATTTCTTTTGTTACAAAAAACAAACCCTTGAAGACTCCATGTTTCTCGTAAACGTGGCATTCAGCACCTCAAAAGATCACACAACATAATATAATAAAACTATTTCATCGTGACATATCACACAAGCATAACATACACGCGCACGCCCACACACACACCCACCCACACACACACACACACACACACACACACACACACACACACACACACACACACACACACACACACACACACACACACACACACACACACACATGCGCCCACGCAGACAAACCCACACACATACACGCGCGCATGCGAATAAACACACGCACGCACGCACTCAACCCTCCTACCCACACACAAACACGCACATACGTACCATACGTTTCACGAAGCATCTCGACAGTATTTTTTAAATTGTTGACGACACCCTGGCGAGCCGACATATTCGAGAGATCTTTGAGTGACACTTGTTGCCCGGTTTCGGCTATAGCTTTAGCCTTCACTTTCTTTTTGTTCGCACCCATCTTCAACAAGTCCGCCATTTCGTTCCGTTCCTTGAGTGGCAGAGATCTCACCTGAGGCAAATGCTGATACAGTTTCTAAAAAAGTAATAAACATGTATTTATATCGAGATCGGGAACCATTGTGACAATAAATGATAAATAAGGCATAAAATCTTTAAAAAGAATTACCTTCGAACATAGATGATTGTGGTTCGTGTTCATTTCGGCAACTACTAATTTCATGCCATTTTCGTTAAGCACGAAACGGATGAATGCCGAGCATTGCTTCTGAAATGTCCTACAAAACATACATTTTTGTATGTTTTGTACATTTTCATACATTTTCTACTTACTTTCATACATTTTCTACTTCTTTCAAAACATACATTTTCTACTTTTCGTTAGAAAATAATTCAAGTTAGATAACACTTACGAAGATGATCGCTGGCCCGAAGACGTGGACTTGAACTGTTTCCCACCATGGATACAGTGATATCGAAGCGAATAATACGTCAAAGCATCGTTCATGTACCTCGAAATTCCCCGTTTGCGGCTCTGTGTGATGAGTACACAATCGCGCTTATAGAACACGGCATTTGTCTCTAGTTGATATTTCTTAATCCTTTCCGACAGATCATTGTAGGAAGAAAATGTATCGCCAATGCGTAGAGCACTCGTTGAAGCCTCCGTAGCTATCGTAGACCTTTTATCGCAAGCTGTCGTTTCTTCGAAGTCGCTATCATCCGACCACTGAGGGCATTTTGAGCCAGTTGGCTGCTCTAAAGTCGACGAGGTACCTGCGCGAACTGAATGAAAAACGACTCATTAATGTTGATAACATGGAAAGTAATTGAAAATAAAACGTAACCTCCGATTTGGCCGGATTACCATTGGCACCATTCAACACTGAACACTGAGATCGCCACAAATTTTCTCTCACTTTTTTTTTGCCATACACAAACATTTGTAACAAATACGATGAACAAGTAAGCAAAGTACAGGGTTGCAATCCTGCTAATAAACAAAGTACAGGATTTCAATCGTGATGCGCCTTGAATGTATGATGAAAATAACGAGATTCGAACATAACCTGCTTTTGACTTGTATTTCTATTAATTATATCACTGTTGAATATAGGTATAACGAAATATACTTACACATGTCAGCAAACACCTTTTCATCACAAGCACGCACACTTTTTTGGAACTGCAGCAAAATCTCGAACGAATTGTGTAGAAAAACGTCCCGCAACATCAACCGGCAATACGTGCACGTACCGAATTATACGACGCTCGGCGAACGGCACACCGGAATCGACAAAGCGATTACATAACTCGGCCGCAAGAGTTTCCATTGGCAAACGATGTGGACGAGTAACGTACATTAATTCGTCCACTCGAAATCCCGTAACAATAATTCCGCATATAAGTCCAAAGTCGAGTAAATTGCATTAAATTAAATTTCTTTAGATTTTATTCGGACGATCACATATATTAATCGCCCGAACATGATCTAACGCAAATTCCTGTCACGTTCGCCTCCTAAAAATACGGCGTGAACTTAGCCACTATCCGGACGAATAGCGTGTGTCTATTCGTCCGGTAACCGGACGGGGAGACACTTCGTTTTTTTTAAGGTACTCCGTATATTTTACGCATTGAGTACCGCGAATATTTTATATTTATTTTGTAAATTAGACAGTTTACTTTATCGCGGTGATCATTATGATTTTTTACAGTTTAAATCTGCATTTCCATCGGTTCGAATAGTAAAAAAGCACGTATGATCCATTATGTTTCCCTAAAAGTTCTGTAACATGATTGGTTTACAGTGTGCATTATGTTCATCTTTCCTCAGTAATTTATAAACACCAACTATTAATTTTGACGAATAATTTTTTTCCCTGTAATTGATGCATGAATAGTTCACCTTAGTCTCTAATAATTGTATTGCCCTGCAAACGATGTGCAGTGGTCCTATGCAGTGCTCGTATCCCTACACTCCATGTATTGCATGCGAAAAATGTTTTCGTGAAGTTGAATTTTACATACGTTTCCAGAACAAACGGGTTATTTGCGTCCTCGACAGATTTTTACGGCTTGTCAGCTGGAACTAAATTAACCAATGCCGACGGTTCTTTGGCAGTGACCTACTTTTACTCCAGAGTTTTTTTTCAGCACAATACGAACGCCTTAGATAAATGGACCTTCACAGGATAGCCCATCGTTGAAATGCCAAGGACGCGAACGCCCCATGTGTTCGGTTCGAGGGTTAAACGAAAAAGGCAAAAACAAGTTTTTTGCAAAACATTGACTTTGCAAACCATTTTTTCTTTATTTCATGTGTACACACAATAATTTTGAGTAACTTTCGAGGCGAAGTACTCCTCTGTGCATCGTAGAAATTGTCATTTATGCAATATTCACTATTATTATTATTATTGTTATTGTTATTATCATTGTCATTATTCTTATTAATTCGTTGTTATTATTATTATTATTATTATTTTAAATTCACTTTCACTAAACTACATTTTTAATTTCTTATTTATGTTTTTTATAATTTTTTTTCTGTTTTTCTCTGTCACTGTAACAGGCTGGCCTGTCTTATTCGTCTGTCATCCAGATCCAAGCTATTGTCACGGTCCCACATAACTCCTATTCCCAAACCCAGTCTCACGTCAACATCCGACACTTCATATCGCTACCAACCGTTTCCCACAGCTAAACCTCAACGCTTATGTAAACCTAATCTCCTTTCCTAGAAACCCTCGACTGCATCTTCTTTGTCTCTTCGTCCCTTTGTCACTGGTCCCACGCGCCTCGCTACGCTTCCTCATATCATCCCCTCCACCTTCCTAGTCCCACCCGCTTCAATCGTACCTCTTTCCTCTGGACCCAGAGAAGTCAGTCCATCTCCGAGTCTCCAACCGTAACAACGTGCACTCCCTCAACCATTGGTACTCGCTAATAAACCCATAACGTCTTAACTAGAATCGTCCTCGTGCTCATTTCGACCTCAATCAGTGAAACCTCGCGCAGCATCCTTTAAACCATCCGTTCGACCGTCACAACTGGTGTCAGAAGTGAGATGCGCGGAACACCTCCCGCGCGTCGCAAAAGTTCACGAAAGTAAAAAAAAAAGTGAACAACTAAAACTCAGTGGGCCTGACCAACCCGCTCAAAGTTTTATATAAACATCTTAGACGCTCACTCACGCATTCTTCACGCTCATATACCTGATTGACACGCTTAAACTAAACACACGAACGAGACGAAAAACAAATGGAATTCACTCACGGAAAACAAAAGGAGCTCACTCACGGAATATGAAAAGGAATCATTCAATCATGCGGACAATATAAAAGGAAGGAAGGGAATTATTCGACTCACGGCATTTCTATTCAATTTTTTCTTCTCCTCGTCGCGGCACTGTGAGTAATTTTGAAACTCACTTTTTTCTCTCCTCTCTAATATTCTCAAACCCTCTCCTAAGAGCGGCAAGGAAATTCATTCTTCTCCACACGTTAAAGTGTGTGTAAGCATCCAACCTCGAGAGAGCCCATGTGACGCATGAGCGTATATAATACCGCTAGCCTAGTCACATCGACAAGGCTCCATGCGTATGCATTGAGAATGCAACGCCCTAACCATTCTTTCTGTCTCGCTTCCTACTGCTATCGCACTCGCACATACACACACTAAGCGCACGAACACACGCGTAGCGAAACTTCGCCATCTCTCTGTCCCACTTGCCTCTCAATTTCCATAGGATAAACTAAAATTGAATAGAAAACGATTTGTAAAATTCAAAAAATAAAATGTTATAAATGTTAAATATTTCGAAGAAAACAAACTTTTCATACATTGAAGATTTTGAAAAAAAAAGAAAAGTACAAATATTGAAATCCTTCAAACTCTCAACATTCGAAAAATAAAATTTTGCAAACTCGAAATATTTTAAAGAGAACAAAATTTGGACGTAAATATTTGAAACAAGGGAAGCACGAAAACTGAAAACATCTTCACATCTATAAAACCCGAAAGACGAATTTTATACATTATAAGCATTTTTTTAAATGCTTATAAAAATTGAGAACTTTTCAAACTTGTAATACCTGAAAAACGAAATTTCACAAACTTTAAATATTTCAAGAAAAATTTCAAAAAATTTACCCATTACAAATATTTGAAAGAGGGAAACCTGTCAAACTTTTAACATTTGAAAAAACGAAAGAAAAAAATTTCAATCTTTAAATACTTCGATGGAAACGACATGTTCATATGGTATAATTATTTGAAGAAAAAAAAAATGAAAATAATAAACGTCTTAAATCGTCTAACACGGAAAACAAAATTTTACGAACTCTAAATAAAATTTTACGAAAACTAAAATAAAAAGGAGAAAAGAAATTCTCCAAAGAAAACAAAATTGTCCACACGTTATAAATATCTGAGAAGAAAAAGGAGATAAACGGAAAACCTTTTGAACTCGGAATACTCGAAAAACCAAATTTTATAAGCTTAAGGCGTTACCCCCACTTGTAGCGCAAAAAAAGGCCTTTTTCATAAATTTTTTTAAAGAAAACTACAAAACATTTTTAATCGATTAATATACCATCTTAAAGAACACATCTTGAAGAACTTTCAGTAATTTTTTTATTGAAAAATATTACATTGTTTAGTGGCAAATGGCCGTCATTGAAATAATGTTTTTATATACAGGGTTTGCGGTGACCAACATTGCGGCGAAGTGGATCATCTGAAAAAAAAATGCGGATGGATTTAGTCAGATATAGGTATAAACTAGTCTTTAATCGAAGGATTTTAAAAAATATTCATTTTTCACAAAATGGCGGACGGTCAAAGTTAATGGTTCGAATTTAACGAAAAAAACGACCGTTTTTTGGCTATAAAACGGCCATTTTTTTCGAAAAAAAAAATCGAACGATTAAAGACTACATTTTTATGTATTAAGGGCGGGGTAAAGTTAATTCGGCGAAAAAAGGTATGTTTTTAAGATTTTTTTTTGGCGTAACGAATAGTGTTCGTTTATTGAAAAATTTACATATAATAAAGTAACATTTGAACAACTTTCTCCTAAATTTGCATTGCAAAATATTCAAAATTGAGCGAGTGAAAATTAAACCCCGGAGGCGCCTCGAAAAAAAGTTGGTTTGCGGTGTGCACCATAACTCGCAACAGAATCATCTGAAACAAAAAAATCAAAATGCATTTATTAAAGGAGATGTTTTTCGAGGTAATGACGGGAGGATTTTTTTTTTTTCGATTTTTCGATTTTTCGTAGCACTTGGGAGCCAAAAACCCGATTTTCGCTAAAAAAATCGGCTAATTTGTTGTTGAAAAATTAGTAATTATTTAAAAAAAAAACAAAAAAGCTCTCGACAATACCTGGTGAATTATGTGTAGAAGTACTGTGCAAAATTTCAAAGCGATTGGTCCAGTAGATTTTGAGTTATCGTGCACACGGACTTCAAATATGACAAGTCTCAGAAAAACGGTTTGAAAAACGCAGAAGAGTTTGGTCGCTTAGCGCTCATTGCACATAAGTTTGAGAACACTTCTCGATTGGATAAAAATCTGAGAAAACTCATGCATATTAAAGGTACTCAAAAGATTAATTTTGCATAATAATAATTCCAAAATGTTATTAACAAAATAATGAAAAAAAAAAATTAGTCAACAAGTTTCCCCGCAACCCAATTTTTTTTCGTGATTCGTTCATTTTTCTGAATACGTATGAATTTTTTCAGATTTTTCAATTATCTTTGAATTTTTAGAAATTCAAAATAAAACTCGATAATTTTCTTATACTCACTCAAAGTCGTCGATGCCAGGTCCGTAGAGCAAAAGGCTTCCATCAAGATGATCGAGACCATCTTTTTACGTTTGTCTACGCAAAACTCTTTCTTCTTTACTGTCGTGCGCCGCTTGCTCCTCTGCTCTACTAATTCGCGGTCAACTGATGTGCAGACTAATGTGTATACTAATATACACCATGCCTCGAATATACATAACGGGACCGGAACAGGCCCGTTTATCAAGAAATTTATTCGGGGTCGAAAAACACAATAGCGCGCCGCGCAGCTGCCGCCCAGGTATAAAACCCGGCATGGAGTAATAGACGCTCAAATACTCATAACTTCGTCAATTTTACTCCGATCGACTTGAAATTTTAACACAATATTCTTGATATATTGTGCATTCATTTAAAAAATGAAAAAAAAATTTAATACTTTACCCCGCCCTTAAATAAGCCTGCAAAATTTCAAGAAGATCGGTTCATTAGTGTTCGAGTAATCTTGGTCACCGACTTCAGAAATGCCATTTTGAGAAAAACGCGTTTAAAGTTTCAATTTCAGTTTACACGAAGAACGGATTCTTCTCTTTCAACGCTCATATCTCAGTCAATTTTGTTCGGATCGACTAGAAATTTTCAGGACATATTCTCAGATACTTATACTTTAAAAAAATGCAATAAAAAAAACGATTTTTTCAAAATCGCAAGTGGGGGTAACCCCTTAAGATATTTTGAAACTCGCATTTTTATGCACTATAAATATTCAAAAACAAAACGAAAGTCGAAAACTCCCAAAATTCCAGTATTCGAAAAATATATATACTTATATTTTTCTAACGTTTCAAACTTTTAAGGATGTTCAGTCCCAAATCGCAAATGATGATCAAATTCTGAAAATTTGGTATGTTTTTGTATGAAGTATTTCAGCGGTCGTGTAAAAATTTCACGACAATGAGGAAGCTCGTTATTGAACAATTAACATTCACAAATTAAATGCTGTCTTTTGGAAACTGATGTAACTTTGCAATAAGTTTTTTTTTTGACCTCTCAATTTTGTAATATCTACAATATACTGAAAGCAACGGAAACAAACCGAAGTTTATTGATCCATTTTTTTTAATTTCTTTCAAAAATTGTTCTTAACAAAATATTAATTTTTTAATACCGAGCTTCCTAATCGTCGTGAAATTTTAATACGACCTCTTAAATACTTCATACAAAAACATACCAAACTTTCAGAATTTTTTCATCATTTTCTATTTCAACCCTTAAGGAGGTTGAAGTAATGATGATAGAATTCTGAAAATTTTGTATGTTTTTACATGAAGTATTCCGGAGGTCGTGTAAAAATTTCATGACGATTAAGAAGCTATTTATTGAACAATTAACATTAACATGTTTCATAGGGACTCAACATCCTTAATATCCGAGAAATGAATTTTTGTTGACTAATTACAAATAAACTATAAATATTTGAGAAAGTCAGTTTAAAAATAAAAACATTTTTTCTCTTTTGAACATTTGGAGGATTTTCACGAACTATAGATGTTTGGAAAAACCTTTGAGGAAAAAATACGTTTTAATAAAATACAAATATACATGACGACGACAAAACAAAATTGAGCTTGTTAGGCTACCCCGGCGCTAAAGTGCCAAAATTTAGGCCCCTCATTTGTTAACTAAGAACCCGAAAACGGGAAAGAAGACGTTAAGGATATGGCGTACGAAGGTTTGAAATTTCGTCATAAATACCAACCAATCCCCGCGTTTGATGGCAAGAATATTTCCGTCGAAAACTTCATAAGCGCATGCAAAAAAGCAGCAAAAATAATTCCACCGAACGAACATACTCGACTTCTTGTCATGATACAGTATAAGTTAACAGGAACCGCACACGATTTGGCAGAAACAAGAAGTTATACCACCCTCGAAGAGCTCTTTACGGATTTGCGACACAATTTCAGTACTCCAATCGAATTGTTAGATCTCAAATTAGAAATTAAAGAAATAGCGCGAAGGTATAATGAACCGATTGCAGAGTACGCAACTCGAACGCGCACAGTCATAAAACGAATAATGGATAGGCTCGACGAATGCTACACGCGCAATGAAGATCAACAATACCTCGAAAACAGGAAATTGGAAGTAAAAAGATCGGTCACTAGATAGCCTTCACGCGCGGTCTCTTTGATAAAATCGGTACTATCCTAATGCGACAAGGAGTTTGTCACGGGGTAAAGAGTGAAAACGTATTTTTACCTTTACTTTTATGCTGAACAAAGGTTCTCTTTATTGAAAATACGTAGATATGTTTTCAAATACAAATTTCGAATGAATAAGACGCTCCGTCAGGCAGAGCGCGGGTTTAAATAGAATTCCTATCGCTAGAGGTCTAGAGTAGGGGAACCCAGAAGGGGAACCCGACAGTAGGCAGCGCCAAGTGCTGCCGTGCGGTAAAAAGTACAAGCTCTTTAATACTAAGGGGTTTCGGCAGGCGAACCCACATGTGAGGCGAAAGAATCCCTGGACAATTTTATAGAGACTTCGCAAGGCAGAAGGTAAGGTGCTGCTTTGCGGCAACATCCGTCACCACCGCGATTCGAGGCGGAGAATCACGGTTGGTGGTAGCATATGCTATCTAGGCATTACATTCCCCCTTCTAGATTCGCCTTACACCTGAAAGGCGTATTTTTTCGCTGGGAGTTACACTCTCGCTGGAACGCGAATGTCGTCTTCGGATTTCTGGCTCATGTTCAACCTCCGGAGTTTCTTCCCTCACATATCGCACAATAGGGGTTGGATTTCTATTATTAATCGTATTGTGTAGGCAAAATAAATTTATACAGATACTGGGCATACATCGAGATAACAGTCCCAGTATTCCACACTTGTACATTAGTCCCAGGCTGAGTATGGCCATGCTTACATAACCTAAATATGTCAGTGTTCCTGAGGCAGTCTCTGTCCATGTTTTCGTACGTCGATTCTGTCTGACTTTATTTAGGGAACTTTCAACGTCGTCGAGTCTCAACCCGAGATCTTTCATTATTTGCGGGTGGATTTCATTTTGGAGAGGTACTAACCGACTATTCAACAAATGCAGGTCGGTGACATCAAATGGAAATTCGACAGTCTTATTGTACGTGAAGTCCCGACGAACCTCGCTCGAACGATACAGCTTCATCAGAGCTCCATTCGTAAGGAGGGTGCAATCACTTGTGGATGTTACAAGAATGGGATCGCATATTTCAAACCGAGAAGACTTTCCGTCGCACAGTGTCTGGATCTCAACGGTTTCGCTTGGAATTATTATATATCCCTTTCTATCAGTTAGTGGTATGTATGTTAACGTTTTTATAAAAAATGGTGAGACGTTACATTGCTCAATAGGATTTTTTTGACTTTTCAGAATGGACGTTTCGCATTTAAAGGTTTCAGCGAGCAAATACGTTGGTTGTTCGCGTTTGCAAATGTAGTGTAATTGTATTTTCTTACATTTGTCGATTTGTGGTTTATCTATGGGGATATATGAAACGATAGGAGTGCTTAACAATAAATATTCATTCTGTGGTAGTACACCCTGGAAATTGCCATTTCGTTTGTAAGGTATAGGGATAAACCTAGTAAGTTTCCAATCTCCCGTTTCTGGAAGCGGAATTCTGAGTATGTATATTATTTGCATTCTTCGTATCTGTACAGTCACTTCAGAAATGTCAATTATATGTCCATAGTTCGTTTCAGTATTCTCGATTGGGTAGCTTGTGTGATAGGTTTTTTCAAATTCTGCTATACTATTTTTCAGGATGGTAGGAGTCAGAAGTTGGGAGTGGATAATTCCATTTTTTCCGCTGCTCACAGCATCGAGTATCATGTTTATGTCGGTATTTAATTCATCCAAGATTAAGGCGCAGATAGTTAATTGGTTGGTCAGGAAAATATCTTTTGTCTGATTGTTCAAGGTATTAATAAGAAAATTGTAATTTTCAAGGTTCTTCTTGCTTTCCTCAGTAAGGGCAGCGATAGCGTGGCTTTCCGAATTCAACATGATTTTGATGATTTTCGTTTGGTTAGAAATACTGTTTGCCAATATTTTATTGTTCTCGTAGAGCTTATCGAATTCTCTATTGATGTAGTCCAAATCGCTCTGGTCTAAGGTTCCAAACAATACTTTAGATAGGCTTCCAACAGCGTTGATTAATCCTCTCTTACTTCGAAATGTTGTTTCGCGCAATACGCTTCCAAGAATGTTCCTCAGGGTATCCAATCGTTCCAGTCGTCCCTCAAGGATTTTCATCTCGAGCTCCTCGCTACAATGTCCGCAGGCAGCAACGGTGTCAGTGAAAATTTCATTGAGCTTGATGTAGCGTTCCTGAATCTGACTCATGTCGATTCCTACGACCAACTTCCATTCGTCGTGGTAGGTCTGCGCTGTCCCGATATATTCGGAATATATTGTTGATCCCTTTAACGAAGTAGTTGTCAGTTCGCCACCAATGGTTGTGATGAGAATGAAGAGGAGCACTAGTTCCTTCGCCCGCATCCTACGACATGTTTAAAGTAGGGTTTCAGTCGATTCACGTGCACATTTACTTCCTTATCGTTGGCTATTATTTTATAGTTGTTGTTTGACAATTCTGACGTTATTTCAAAAGGTCCAGTCCATTCCGGGGAGAACTTATTTTGTTTATGGTCGTTGTGGATCATGACCTTGTCACCTGGTTTGAAGGTTGGCATGACTATAGCTATCTTGGAGTCGTGTATTTCTTTATGCTTAATTTTTGCTTGTAGCAATTTGTCTCTTGCTCGTTCTAAATAATGATTATGCCGTTTTCTCCATGCGTTGATGAGTTCATGATGTGTAAGGAGAGTAGTGGTTCCTAGGATAGAAGGCAAATTGGCCTGTCGTCCAAAGGTGAGCTCAAAAGGGGTTTGATCGAGACTCTCATGTTTCGACGTATTGTAAGCCAGAGTGATAAATTTTAAATTTTCATCCCAATCGCTAGCATTGTTATCCATCGTTGTTTTGATGAGGTCTTTTAGTACAGCGTGTGTTCTTTCAAGGGATCCATTGCCTTGTGGATGAAACGCTGTCGTTTTCACGTGATTAATTCGGAAAAGGTTCTCAAAGTCTTGCATTAGGTTGGATATAAAATTTGTACCTTGGTCTGTGAGTATACTTTTAGGCGAGCCGAATATATAAATGAAGTGTTCGAATAATTGGTCGATGATGGTTTCGCTATCTGTTCTAGCAAGAGGTATCAGTGCCAGATACTTTGTCAGTGTGTCTTGAATGCTTAAGATGTATTTGTTGCCTTTGCTAGAGACGGGTAGCGGTCCGAAGATGTCCATAGCTATTTTGTCATTTGGTTCGAGTGCTGTATCAGGGATTACTGCTTCCGAACGTGGTCGTATACGTGTTAACTTATGTCGTTGGCAAATGTCACAACTTTTAACAAACTGTATGATATCCTCTTCGATTCCTTTCCACTGCGCGATCTTCTTGATTCTGTCAAGGGTTTTATTTTCGCCGAAGTGTTGGCTAGCCGGAGAACCGTGTGCTTCTTTAATAATCTTGTTTTTTTCTTCTGGTGTCAATTCGGTTTTGTCCGTAAGGCAAATCATTAATTTGTAATCTGGGATTACTTCGTGTGATATAAAATCGCAAATCTGACGTAATCGTAGTTTGTCTGTTGTCGTAAACTGTGGGTCACAGAAATGGAATCGTATGATAGTAATTTTCTGCGAAAGGGTGTTCATCGCAAGATTCGTTAAAATTCTCAACCATTGTTGCTCGTCGTAGTTTGGTAGTAGCGTTTCGCTGTTAGTTAGTCTCTCTGGTGTCTTAACTATTTTTATCCAATGTTTTCCTATGGCATTTGGCTTGACCACATACTTGGCGGGTGATTGATTGTTGGAAGTCCATTGTTTATAACGTTCGAGTAAACCGGTGGATGAATCGTCCTCAGCTTCACTTCTGGTGGTTGCGAAGACTCTAGACAGAGCGTCGGCCGCTTTATTTTCTGAGCCTTTCTTGTATTCGATCTTATAGTCGTATTCTTCCAAACGTAGTCTCCATCTTAACAATCTCGACGATTGATCTTTTACGTTAACAAGCCATTGTAGAGCTTTATGGTCCGTCTGAATCGTAAATTTTCGTCCCAGAAGATACTGTCGGAGCCTTTTACAGGCCCAAACCACTGCAAGTAACTCCTTCTCTGACGTGTTATAGTTGACCTCGGGTTTGTTGAGTGTTCTGGATATGTAGCAACATGGGTGTCCTTCCTGTGACAATACAGCACCGAGTCCTACATTTGATGCGTCGGTAGTCAGCGTGAATTCCTTTGTATAGTCCGGATATTTCAAGACTGGTGCCGAACACAGCATGCCTTTCAAGGTGTCAAAAGATTTTTGGCAATTTGGAGTCCAGTCAAAAATATGATCTTTCTTTGTTAGGTTAGTGAGAGGTTTTGCAATTGTCGAGAAATTCTTCATGAACTTCCGGTAGTATCCGGCGAGACCTAAGAAAGATTTTACTTCTGTTGGTGTTGACGGAGTTCTGAAGTTTCTAACAGCTTCCAATTTGCTCGTATTGGGCTTCACACCTTCGTTAGTGATAACATGTCCAAGATATTCGAGTTCAGGTTTTAGGAACTCGCATTTGTCCGGCTGGAGTTTCAATCCTGTTTGTTTGAGTCGTTCGAATAAAATCACCAAATTTTCGTTGTGCTCCTTTAATGATGATCCGAAAACAACGATATCGTCGAGGTAAACGAGGCAAACCCTTCCGACCAATCCTCTGAGGGCGGTGTCCATCATTCGCTGAAATGTGGCTGGAGCATTCTTCAGTCCAAAAGGCATGCGCTCATACTCGAAGTGTCCTTCGGGTGTGGAAAATGCGGTGTATTTTTTTGATGATTCTTCCATAGGGACTTGATGAAAGCCAGAGCTCATATCCAAAGCCGAGAAAAACTTAGCTTTCCCCAAATGATCCAAGATGTCATCGATCACTGGTAACGGGTAAGCGTCTTGATCCGTTTTTTCATTTAATCTTCGATAATCGACTACAATTCTCCATTTTTTTATTCCCGAGGCATCGTTCTTTTTGGGGACCACCCAAATAGGTGAATTGTACGGTGACTTGGAGTACCTGATCACTCGTTTGTTAAGCATTTCTGTCATTTGGCGAGAGATTTCGGCTTTATGACATTCTGGTGGTCGGTAGGATGCGTTGTTGATAGCTTTGTTGTCGGTGAGAACTATTTGGTGATGAGCAAGGCTCGTGCACGGAAGAGGGTCTCCTTCGAACGTGAAAATTTCGTGATATGCTTGAATAATCCGGGATATCGATTCTCGATGACCGTGGTCGATATGTTCCAATCTTGTATGATCTTTCAAAAGTTGCAACCGTTTATTTAACTCGCTAGGTGTCATCGTGAATATTTTTTTCTGCGGAATGGTCGCAGGCGTTCCTTGTACTTGACCAATGGTTATTTTGATTGGGGTTGCTTCTTCGTTGTGGATAGGAATTTTTATTTCTCTTTTGTGTACGTGATATATTGCGTCAGGTATTCCTTGGATATTTTCGATTAGTAGGTCACCCGATTGTCGCGCGACAGGTATTGAGATTCTAGCGACACTGTTAGCTGGTATATAAATTTCATTCGTCTGCAGAGGGTATTTTTTGTTGTCAAGTTGCAGTAAATCCTTGGTTAAACAATAATCGTATGCATGTAAAAAGGGTAGTCCGATTAAACCATCCTCAGGCATAGGAAAATCGTCGGGAACTATGTGAAATTCGTGTCGCTTTCCTTGAAAGTATAAATTCGTCATTTCCTCGGTCTCGTATTTATCTCTCCCCATGGTGAACGTTCCTGCCTTTTGTTGTACTCGATGTTCTGGAGAAACGAGACTTTTCTTAATGAGATTGATGGAAGATCCACTGTCAGTTAACAACTTTCCTGTTCTACTTGTTCCCCATAATCGGATTGCGACTGATTGCAGTCTTCCAGATACTGCTGATACTCTGTCTCTTCTTGGTCGATTGGTTGTTCTTCCTCCTGTTCCTTGACTTCTTCCTCGCTTGGATCGGTGCTCGTCATTCGCACTTGGTTGTTTTGGGGTGGACGCTTTTGGTTGTTGGCCTGTTGAAAATTTTGAGTCTGTTGATTCTTTGCATAGCATTTTTCGTCTGTATGTCCGTTTCGTTTGCACCTGTTACAAAACAACTTCATTCGATCGGCTAGGGGCGCCGAGTGATTCGGAGCACGTGACCCGGTGAAAGTGGTGTTGGTATTCCGCTTGCGTGCTGGAGTGCGTTGTTGGTCAGAGACTTGAGTGGTGCGCCCTTTGCTTTGTTTCTCTCTGAGCCAGCATTCAGCTTCGAGTGCTTCTTGGTAGGCTGCGTTGACGTCATCGGGTCGCTGCGTGCGTACTTGCGATCCGATTTCCTCTCGTAGATTCATAACATACCGTTTGGTCGCTGACTTCTCCTCGATCTGCATTGCGATAGCACGGTGTCGTGTGCTGGAATGCTCACTCTGCACGGCGTATTTCAATTCGTTTAAAAGTTGACGAAAACGTAGTGTGTAGCCTTGCACGTTTTCTGCTTGTTGTTGGCGGATATTGTCGAGACGTGAACGAGCGGTCTCAACAGAAATTGTTATCGCTACGTTTTTTTGGAGAGCATCGTACAACTCTTCATAGGATTCAATACGAATATATCGTATCGCTCGTTTAGCGTTCTCTTGGATTTTTTCGGCTAATATGAAGTCGAGTAATAATTCGGGTTGCGAACAACGGTCTCTCGCTCGTCGAACGCTACGTATAAAATCCTTGGTCCCCACATCATCTTTTCCTCGAAGCGTTTCGATGGTACGGATAAGTTCCTTGGCTGGGAACGTGTTATTGTTTACAATACGGTGGAGTTGCCCGTCTAGTCTAGGTCGAGCGGCTTGCGAGTGTGATCCGTCATAGTGAGAACGTTCCGGCGATAAAGATTCGGGAGTATGGGGGTGTGAGTTTTGTCGAGAGGCGCGCGTGGTTCGAGTTGCATGAATCATCTGTGACGTAATTTCGTCATCGCTTTGTTCTTCATCCTCGGTGGCGAGTACCTTCATGTGCCTCGCGAGTCTTCTCATATCGCGTAATCGGTTTTGATTTTCTTGATTGGCTATTTCGAAACGTTTGTCGGTCAATGTTAATTTTTCACAGATTTGCTGATATCTTTCTTCTGCCAGAACTCCTTGAGCCTTAATAGATTCCATAATTTTATTGACGATAGAATTTTCCGATGTTAGGATAGGGGAATCTGTTCTTGAATTTGCCATTTTAGGAGCGGAATACTGAGGAGTCTGTCTAACGATAGTGCGTCTAATGTTAGTGGCGTCTTCGTCAGTCTTGTCGTCGCTATCCTCGGTAGAAAAATGCTGTTTCGAAGTTCTATACTCGTGGAATGCCAGCGTATTCTTCAAATTATTTTCCCCAAGGGTACCTTATGAGACTCATTCATTATTTTCGCGAGTTATTTAAGTGTTCTTAGACTATCGTTCACGGGTGTAACGGGTGTATGATCGCGACGCGGTTGACCGTGGGAATTATTATGGTGGACCGTGGTTGGTGATAGCCTTGCCTCCGGCCTTTGTTTGGTTTAGCTCTGTTATTGAGAGGAAAGTTGCTACAAACTTGCCCAATAATTCAGAGTAGAGTGTCGATTTTTGTTAACGAAGGATATGGATTCGCGGATCCAGTCCTACGGGTCGAATTCTTACGTGAACGGCGAAACTGACGCGTTGCGGCTGGTCGGGCGATGTCCTCGTGCACCGTAGTACTTCGGAGTCATCTCGGCTGCTGGTACGACGATTGGAGTCGGGACGTCAGCGGTGCAAGCTTTGCTTGGTGACGTCTGTTTCTTTCTTCTTCAGTAGGAAGATACGTTCAGGGTCGGAATGTAAATCCTTCCGTAGTAACGGTTACTAAGTTCACCGTCTAGAATTTTTCCGATGATTCTTTGTCAGTTGCTGTTGCCGTGTATTTATAAAGAAGTCCGTAGACTTCCCGGATTCGTCACAAGATAGTATTCTTTTGATCGTAATCGTTGAATTACTATCCTGGCAGGATCGCCAAATTTGTCACGGGGTAAAGAGTGAAAACGTATTTTTACCTTTACTTTTATGCTGAACAAAGGTTCTCTTTATTGAAAATACGTAGATATGTTTTCAAATACAAATTTCGAATGAATAAGACGCTCCGTCAGGCAGAGCGCGGGTTTAAATAGAATTCCTATCGCTAGAGGTCTAGAGTAGGGGAACCCAGAAGGGGAACCCGACAGTAGGCAGCGCCAAGTGCTGCCGTGCGGTAAAAAGTACAAGCTCTTTAATACTAAGGGGTTTCGGCAGGCGAACCCACATGTGAGGCGAAAGAATCCCTGGACAATTTTATAGAGACTTCGCAAGGCAGAAGGTAAGGTGCTGCTTTGCGGCAACATCCGTCACCACCGCGATTCGAGGCGGAGAATCACGGTTGGTGGTAGCATATGCTATCTAGGCATTACAAGTTCAAACTCTTGACGAAGCGATACCAGCGGCCGGTAATATAGAACAGGAACTAATAGCGCGTCAAACGATTAACCGAAATAGAACAGGTCACGAAACTACGGAAGTAAAACAAACACAGAGACAGCGAAAATCCAATTTGCGAAAACCCAAAATTCAAATCCACAAACATATTGCGAATACCACGACACGAATACTCACTTCGCCGCCAATTGCTTCACACTGAAATACTTAAGAGAAGAGCAAAGTAAAAAATTTGATAATCAGAGGCTTTGGAATACGTCACAAGACGGATACAGTAGCTACAGAAATAGTTCACGTGGCAGGTACCGAAACGGACAACGAAATTTCGAAAACAATTACAGAAATAACTGTAGATACAGACAACAAAATACACAAAACAGTTACCAAAACGGGCAACAAGACCCGATAAACCAATATCATGATTTGTATCATTACAAATACCACAACTGGCCAAGGAACTACCAAACAGCCACGGAAGTGAATAACAAAACTCACGAAATAATTACCAACGGAGACAACACTGCCCGAGTCACCCTCAAGATAACAATCGTTATTACACACATCCTGACAGTTCGCACGATGGCTACCGCAGCAATTTGCGAAACAGATCTCGCGGGAACTTTCGCGACCGAAAATATAAAAACGATACACAGGGATCGCGAGGTACGAGTAATGTAGCTGACGAAAACCTCCGCGAACTCACGAAGATAGTAACAGAATTAGTAAAAAAAAAAAATTGAGCATGTCTTACGAGACAGCGCGATGCGAAATAAATCGCAGGAGCGCTTGATATCAAGCCATTGAATAATAATAGAACGGCAATAATAAGAAACACCACGTACTATTTCGCTGGGAATAACAAAAAACGAAAACCTCCAACTGTAATAATAAATTCTGTTAATCTTAGAGAAAAGACACGAAATTTCTCGTTGAGACCGGAGCCCAAATGAATTCAATTTCGTTTGTTAAACATGACATTTTTACAACGTACGAAAAACTAATAAATCCAAATTTACATCGCTTTTCACAAGTGCGCAAACAGGTCGACGATTTAGCCAAAAAAGGTATAATACAACTATCGACATCGCCATACAAGTCTCCTGTTTAGATAGTTCCGAGAAAGGAAAAACGTTTGCGTATGTTAATTGATGTTCGGAAACTAAACCACTTCCGATGCATTCTCACTGCCAAATATTTGAGAGAATAAGGAGATGTATTTTTTACACCAAAATGTGATTATGAATTTAATCGAATGCCGTTTGGATTTCGAAAGAATGCACCAGCAACCTTTCAGAGGTTGATGGATGTCGCACTGTCGGGATCACTGCGTACCGACCTTTTTCGTATATTTGGATGACATTGTCATTTACGCTACCAACCTGAAGGAACACGAGCACAAATTCCACCGGATACGAAGCAGACTATATTATGCTGGGTTTTCGCTGCAAACAGCTAAATGCCCGTTTCTCCAGAACAATGTCGAATACCTACCATGGGTCAAGTCATCAACGAAAACGGCGCGCAAACCAGACCCAAGTTAAGGATGTTGAGTCCCAAATCGCAAATGATGATCAAATTCTGAAAATTTGGTATATTTTTGTATGAAGTATTTCAGAGGTCGTGTAAAAATTTCACGACAATTAGGAAGCTCGTTATTAAACAATTCACATTCACAAATTAAATGTTGTTTTATGGAAACTGATGTAACTTTGCAATAAGTTTTTTTTTTGTGTCACGTCGCGACCACATGCGTACAATGTCTTTTTAAGCCTAATACGCACGATAGCGGAATTCTCATTTTTCGACGGATCTGAATATTTTCTTTAGAGTTAGGCCTACCACGGCGGAAACGTAGCCTATCCATAATAATATAACTAAGCGTTTCTCGTACCTTCTCACGCGAAAGTGTAGCGGTCTTAACGATATCGAGAACAAATATACAAGCGGGAAAATTTCGAACAGTCTCGTTGTAATCCGAACAGAGTCCGAGTACCAAAAATACACAAAGGAAACCTTCGGGTTACAAGGATGACGAACACATGAAGCGACACGCAAGAAATGCGTGATGATATTCATAAAGACGTGAATATATAACGACGCAACGATACCGAATGCTCACGATCATCCAAGAGCGGAAAAATGTCCAAATCCTTAAAAAATATACACTCGCTAGGAGAAAATCCTCCGACCCAGGAAGTTGCTGCAGTCATAAAACTGCGTTGATATTTCCCATGCGGACTCGCGGGCCTCGGTCAACAAGCCCTATCTCGAGCGTGCGTTCTTGGCGCCGACAAGGCCCCTTTTTCGTCTATATTTTTCCGCGCTCCAGATAAAGAAGCGCAGCTCCAATTCCCGGAAATAGAGCGACGGTTGTGGCTATCGCAACCTACTCCTTGCTCCCACTCTCATTCCAACTTATACATATTTTCCACCAATCCAAAAGAATGCACCCCCAAATGTGCACCCTCCCAGGGGGCCAGTCTCCCACCACCTCAGCATCCCAATTTTTCCTACATCCTAGAAGAAGAAAATGACCAAGTCAGTCTTCCGGCAACCACGATCACACAAACTTCTTTTTATCGAGTCTCAATCCGAGACTCCAGTCAAAATCCAGCGAGCTCATATCTAGAGTTCCTTAACCGATATCCATCGCGTTGAATATTCATTTCCTTTCTTGTAAAGCGTACGTTGTCTTGCAACTCGAGTTTATACAAATCTTGTACTTCGAAAGTTCTCTAACAGTTACGCGATAATCTTAAGAATTTTGACATTTGTGTTACGCGCAATATTTCATTGTATTTTCCATTCTCGAACCGTGAAATCCACGAACACTAGAATCTGTGTCACCGAACATTTGCTGTATCCGTCACACACACACCCACACCATCTGCGAGCGTTCGGGCCATCGACGAAGGGCCCTTAGTTTTACGACCGTACCTGACACCCAAGCGACTGGGTCAACGCCGAGACGCATCAATGTAAGCGAACACATTTTCACCCTTTCGTCTTCAATTTGTATCTTTAAAATAATAGGATCAACCCATACGGCTGATTCTAATAAATTACGAGTCAATCGAACACAAGTGTCACAACCATTATTTTCAACGATTGGATCATCCACGAAATTCTTTAAAATTATCCTTTCCACCAGCACGTCCCCTTTTTAACCCTCATCCCGTGCTATTGCGCTAGGCGTAGGCAAGAAAGAGGGATACCACACATATATATATGCCCACGTCCCCTCAGGACGTGACATATAATTTTTGGGGGCTCGTCCGGGATTATTTAAAAAGGGAATGTGCCCTTGCATATTAATCTCATGGATGAGGAATCAACTTGCGAGACACTAGATTTAAATATAACTGAGGATTTGTCATATACAGAACCAAACGAATCAATTCACCCCGGTAGTTCAGGTTATGCTCTGAGGGGATCAAACGTTCCACTACTTCCTGGTCTAGGACCTCCCAGTAGATCTTCAAAACAACCAGATTTACCCCCAAAAGGCGGAGCCATGAATCCAGAATCCCCAACTTTGAGTATAAACGACTTGATGTTGATAAAAGACGTTGTTAAGATAATCCCAGAGTTCGATGGGAAAAATGTTCCGTTTTTGGATTTCGTCGCCGGGTGTGAGGACGCAAGGGAAGTGGTTTCCCCTGCGGCCGAAAAGTACCTGGTGAAGATGATCCGGAATAGATTGTTAAACCCCGCTAGAGACATGATCCACGCGTCAAAATTCGAGAAAGTACAGGACCTATTAGGATATCTTAAGAAGCTTTATGCACCCAACAAAACTGAAATGCAACTAGTCGGAGAACTCAGTACTATTTGCCAAAAGAAGAACGAAACTGTAGCTGAATTTTCTATGCGAATTAAAAGGAAAGGAAAAGAGATACTTGATACAGAAAGACCATCAGATAACAGGCTAGAAAACGAGTATTTCAAGAAAAGAATGGACGATTATTTCCTCTCGTGTTTCAAGCGTGGATTAAGGGAGGAGATCGAACAGCGACTCCCCCATTGCGATAACATTTCCATTGCTATCGATCATGCAGTTGAAATTGAACGCGATCTTGAAGCACGACGGGAGCTACAGTCGGCCTCGAACAAATTAGAAAACTTCCCTCCCCTCAAATCAGTTAAAATCTGTAATATCTGTAAAAAGGATAACCACACGTCGGAAAATTGTCGTTTCTCGTTGCTCACTTGCCAATTATGCAAAAACCAGGGCCATAGCGCCGACCAATGCAAAAAGAAACAGGACGAATGGGAGGTATTGACCTGCCAGGTGTGCAAAGGTGCCGGGCACAGCGCGGATAAATGCCATTTAGGACAACGGTCCCCTATAGTATCCTGTCAACTGTGCAAGACCTCGGGCCACATGGCCCCTGATTGCCCTACTCGTAATAAATCTCTTAACCCTTCAGAGGACCGTCCGCGTTTTGAAAGCGTTCCCGAGTGCCAGTATTGCCACAATCGTGGGCATACCGCAGACAATTGCCCCAAATTAAAAAATAACACTTCGAGTCTCGAATGTCAATTTTGTCACAACCGCGGACATACCGCGGACAATTGTTTCATGTTAAAAAACAGTAGCGTCGAGTGCCAGTTCTGCCGCAATCGCGGCCACACGGCAGATAATTGCCCCAAGTTAAAAATAAACAGCGCTCCAAGCATTGAGTGCCAGTTTTGTCATAACCGCGGACACACCGCTGACAACCGTTTCAAATTAAGGAACAGCGCAGCTCAGAGTCCCGATCAACTTACATGCCGCAATTGCAAACGAGAAGGGCACTCCATAGTAAACTGTCGGACTCTCGAATATAACAATAAATTGCGAAGCCAGCCGGGAAACGGGTTGAACACCACTCGGACGGACGCACCGAGTGGCCCGTCCCCGACAGAGCGTCCAGTTCACGCGATAGCTTTAGGCCAGCCGAACGGCGGTACCCAACTTATACAATAGAAGCAGAAAAATTCGTCACGCTACCCTCGGTGTGTATCGGAGCACTACCAGAAACAGGGAAAATTTCAATGCTATTAGATAGTGGTGCCGTTCCAAATTTGATCAAAAAGAAATGTACAAAAGGCTTCACCGGAATTGATGAAAATGATATCATAAGATTAAACGGAATATCTGAACTACCAGTCTTCGCGCTAGGTAGTGTGTGGTTCCGCGTATTAGGTTTCGCAACGCTCTTTCACATCATACCAGACGATGTGCCACTTCCTTATCCAGGGTTGTTGGGATCCAGATACTTCTTTGAAACGAAATCCAAAATTAATTACGAGATAGAATGTTTCGAGTGTGGAAATAACCTATAGCCTTTTGAAAAACCAAACGAACGCGTTGAGGAAATCGAAATTCCCGCACGTTCGGAAACCTCCTTCCATGTGAAAGTGGTGGATAGCACGATGAAAGAGGCATATATCGCCCCTTTCATAGCCCCTGAAGGTGTCTATGCTGACGACTGCCTGGTGACAACCATCAACGGGAAGGCTCATTTGAAGGTTTATAATACCACTAGTGACGCCGTAAGGTTAATCGTGCCGGTCGTAAGACTGCAGGCTTTCGATACGGTCGAAACCTTGTCAGCAGACGAGATCGAATCATATTCTTCGAAAATTTCAAATCCTTTCAATTCTTCTATTCCCAGCGTAGATCGCATGACGACTACGTTGTTCCAAGGTCCTTCCGCGGCCCGTAAAAAACGCTCGACCAGCCGAGTCGAGATAAATCCTTTCAATTCTTCTATTCCTGGCGTAGATCGCATGACGACTACGTTGTTCCAGGGTCCTTCCGCGGCCCGTAAAAAAGCTTCGACCAGCCGAGTCGAGATAAATCCTTTCAATTCTTCTATTCCCAGCGTAGATTGCATGACGACTACGTTGTTCCAGGGTCCTTCCGCGGCCCGTAAAAAACGCTCGACCAGCCGAGTCGAGATAAATCCTTTCAATTCTTCTATTCCCAGCGTAGATCGCATGACGACTACGTTGTTCCAGGGTCCTTCCGCGGCCCGTAAAAAAACCTCGACCAGCCGAGTCGAGATAAAACCTTGCCATCGCTATAACGAAAACGATGACCAAGGAAAAACAAAACAAACCTCCAGTAGTGAGGAAAAAACTAAACCAAAAACATATAAAAAACGAAACAAGAATTCAATTAGAAAGGAAGATGAAATTGTCGAATCAAACAAAGGTAAAAATGTAAATTCAATCTCCACCTATCAGACAGCATCGGATAAAATAAAAGACAACTCGGAGCGTTCCCAAGTAATAAAATCTCTCCTACGCTTAGAGCACCTCGCGCAAGACGGATTAGAACATGTCGAAAAAATCATTGAAAAATATTCAGATAGGTTCCACATAAAGGGTGAGCCTCTCGAAGCAACACATGTTCTCCGACACAAGATCCCCACGGTCGACGACCTACCGATCAACACGAAACAGTATAGGTTTCCCCAGGCGCTCAAAGGCGAAGTCCAGCGACAAGTGGACGAGCTATTAGGGACGAGGGTAATAGACCATTCAGAGTCTCCTAACAACAGCCCTGTTTGGATAGTACCGAAAAAACCGGACTCCAGCGGAAACAAACGCTGGCGAATGGTAATCGATTTCCGCGCATTGAATGAAAAAACAATTGGCGATTCCTACCCATTGCCAAATATCACAGACATCCTCGATCAACTAGGGAACGCAAATTATTTCTCAGTATTCGATCTCGCTTCCGGGTTCCATCAAATCGAAATGAACCCCGAAGACAAACCAAAAACCGCGTTTTCGACACCACACGGTCATTACGAATTCGCGAGAATGCCTTTTGGGCTTAAAAATGCCCCGGCAACATTCCAGCGCTTAATGGACATTGTACTCAGCGGACTCCAAGGGGTATCGCTTTTCGTGTATTTGGATGATATCGTGATTTACGCCAAAGATTTGGACGAACACGAGAGGAAAATTCGCGAATTAATGGAACGTCTGCGTAAAGCAAATCTCAAATTACAACCAGACAAATGCGAATTCCTCAGGCCAGAGGTCAACTACCTCGGCCACATAATCGGAAAAGACGGCCTGAGACCAGATCCTAACAAGCTATTGGCCGTAAAAAATTTTCCAGTCCCCAAAAACGTCAAAAACATACGCCAATTCCTAGGCCTAACCGGTTATTACCGTCGATTTATCAAAGACTTCTCAAAAATTGCAAAACCCTTAACTCATCTTCTAGAAGATAAAGTCGATTTTGAATGGAAAGACGAGACCCAGAAAGCTTTCGACATACTCAAGGGCAAATTGTGCGAAGCCCCAATCCTCCAATACCCGGATTTTGAAAAACCATTCATCATAACGACAGATGCTTCGGGCTACGCCTTAGGCGGAGTCCTCTCACAGGGAGAAATAGGCAAGGATAAACCCATTGCCTACACATCCTGTGTACTACGTGGCGCAGCTCTTCGTTACGACACGTATGAAAAAGAAGCAATGGCGATTATTCACAGCGTGAAAGCTTTCCGTCCCTACATTTATGGTAGAAAGTTTACTCTCGTCACCGATCACAAACCCTTGGTTTGGTTTAAAACCGCCAAAGACGCAAACACACGCGTTCTAAAATGGCGACTCAAGCTCTCTGAGTACGACTACGACGTCGTTTATAAACCTGGAACGTTAAACGTAAATGCCGACGCTTTGTCGCGTAACCCAGTTGAGCAATCGGAAGAGGTTAAAACCATTCCCCACTACGATCGGAAACAAAACGAAATGTTGGCAGACGCATGGCGAAAGGCGGTACACGAAATACTCGAAATTTCCGACAGCGACGAAAATCCCACAAGATTTACCACTCAGGTAGAAATCCACCCGCCGCCGCGATCAAATGAAATAAACGTCATCACTCGCTCTCGAGCGAAGAACGATGAACCAGATGGAGACGATCGGCAAGTGGAAGGCACACTTGTCGAGGAAACATCAACAAGGGTCAGCGTGCCTACGCCCGAAGCCACAGATGCACGCGCTAGGACCCACAACCCTCCGCGCCGAACTCGAAGAGCCATAAACTACGAGGAGAGTAGTAGCGAGGAAACGGAGGCCGAAATAATAAGTCCCGCACGTGTTAGGCGACCCACTAAGGGCATCAACCCCAAAACAGCTGAGGTCCCCGACCGGCGCCAAGCACCTCCTGCCATTTATTCCGGAAACTCCTCCATTCCTAACTCCGATGATCCAACAGATTCAGACTCCAGTTCGATTGACTCAAAACTTTCCGACGAAAATCCTGCAGTCAAAGAAATTAATAGGCCAGAATTAAAAATTGCTAATTGCGTCAGTACAAAGGAACAGTTCCAATTTCGGAACGACAATTTAGTCTATTTCATAGACTCAACAGGGAAACCTTGTGACCCTGGAGGGCAAAAACTATTAGAATCCAATAGCTCCCCATCTGGAAGGATCTGTCGTTAGGCCGAGCCTACAGCAAAAAGGTTGGAAAAAAATATCACATCGCTTTGGTCATTAAGGGAGAGCAGTCTGCATCGCTCGCTTTAATAACCGAAAGAATTAATCAGAGCATGGAAGAATTAAAGTCGATTTGCGAAACACTCGACCTCCAGTCGATCAGCTTTTGTCATTGCCAACACGTCGACCACTTAATATGGACAGATGTGCTGAATATCGTAAAAGATGTATTTAAAGACAGTCCGGTTAAGATACTGATCTGCCTCGGAACTTTGCGCTACGTACCAATCGAAAAACGTGACTCCATTTTCTACGAAATGCATAACTCCCCAATCGGGGGCCACAAAGGGGTTTCCAAGACTTACAATAGAATCAAACGCGACTATATCTGGGAAGATTTAAAATCGGACGTTCAAAGGCGGGTGCAGCAATGCTTGGAGTGTCAGCTAAAGAAGTTAGTCAGAGTCAAGACAAAGCAGCCGATGATAATAACAGACACCCCAGGTACAGTTTTTGAGAAAATTTCAATGGATATAGTAGGTCCAATGCAACGGACGTCCAGCAAAAACGAATATATCCTCACAATTCAAGACCATCTGTCAAAATATTGCATTGCAATTCCACTTCCAAACGCACTAGCGACGACAATCGCCGACGCATTCATAAAGAGGTTCATATGCGTCTTCGGCGCACCAAAAGCACTCCTGACGGACCAAGGGAGTAACTTCCTCAGCGGCCTCATGCGAAGAGTAGCAAAAAGGTTCCGAATTAAGCGATGTCGAACGACCGCATTTCATCCACAATCGAACGGATCGCTGGAGAGGTCTCACCACTCTCTAGCCGAATTCCTTAAGCAATACACAGATAAGGATAACGAATGGGATCAATGGCTCGAATTAGCGATGCTTTCCTACAATACAAGTGTCCACGAAAGCACCAAATAAACACCCTTCGAGGTAGTTTTCGGTAAATTAGCACGAATCCCATCAAGCGAACCGCTTAGGGAATCGGATCAGTTACCTACGTATCGTGGATATTTGATCGAATTGATCACCCGTATAAACGGAATCAGGACCCTCGCCTACGAAAATCTAGTCTCATCAAAACATCGCTCAAAAAAATATTATGATAAAAACGCGAATCCCAAAAGTTTCAAATCCGGAGATTTCGTTTTCCTCCAGAAAGGGCCCAAACCAGGGAAACTCGGAGATCATTACACGGGACCTCATAAGGTCCTGGAAAAAATAGATAAGGGTAACGTAAAGATCCAGTACCAAGGCAAGCCACGAGTCGTGCATGAAAATAGATTACGATATTCGCACATCAACACCGAAGTAAAGCCTAAAAGAAAACCCAAACCAACGAGAGTCGACGACTCCGAATTTTAAATTAGCAAGTAATCAATTAATAATATTTATTCCATTGTTTTCAGATGATCGCTACCCATTTAATATGGCTCATTTTTTTAATCAACCCTGCCGTCAGCATGGTGGGGTATGATCGAGGATCGAGCCCGTCGAACATTCGACTTGGGCAGATGTAATTAATACCATGAAAAGAGCATTCAAGAACAATCAAATCAAAATATAAATATGTTTGGGAACTTTGCAATATGTACCGACTGAACAAGGCGATCTCATTTTCAACGAAATGCTTAAGTCCCCAATCGGAGGACACAAGGGTGTCTCAAAACCCAATTTTAATCCTAATTGAATAAATAATCATAATAATGACCTTGTTTTTCAGATGGCCGTGATCAACCTATTCAGTAACATCTAACCATATCACCTTTGCACTTGCAGCCAGAGAAACAGATTAAATTTTTAGTTACAGTATCCTCAGTGCAGAACACCCGAAATTGTTTATATTCGAAACTCGCCGAAGTAACTGTTTCATAATTCAAAAAAAAAAATCCCCATCGCAAACCTACATATAATCGCTTACGTCAATTCCAAATTCATATACGTAATCATTATGTTATATTAGGAAATCATCATATTACGATATGCATACCCAACAGAGTAACATACGGCATCAAAATTCAAAACTCGCTGAACTAACTGTTTCATAATCCGAGAAAATTGTCCAGTCGCAAACCTACATATAATCGCTTGTACCAATTCGAAATTTGTATACGTAGCCATTATATTATATTAGAAAACCATTATATTAAGATACGCCTACGAAGCAGTGAAAAAGGGGAGCGTCATATACTCCAAAATAGTTTGATAGTAGCGATCCAAGCCTCGGACAAATTGTATACAATTTAATGAAGACGCCAGACTATATGGCGATACTTGTAGGCGAACAAGTATACGTTATTCAATTTATTATAATAGAAGTAGCCTGACCAGGTTAAAAGAATGTTGCGATCAATTGCCTGTCGCTCGTGAGAACGCAACACATCCCCTTACTTCTCGAACGAATATATTACCAAACAGGCGAAACAACCTGCAATTCCTTACTTCCCCCATATTACCTTTTTGGAAACACCTAGTACAAGTTCATTCCTGTTCCGGTCGAAGCCACACCACCTGCAATCATGAAATCAACGACGCAGTCTACTTGGCGATACACCAACCCAACATCACCCAACATCATGTGGGATCTATTCCAAAGAAGATATCGACAACGTACGAGAATGTGTAATGTTTCCCGTAGAAAACCCGCTGTCCTAAACAATATGGCACGGGGCATCAGTGGTCTAAACACTGTCAACCAGGGAGCGAAGTTGTTGAATCTCCTGGATAACAACAACCTACTATATCAAGCGGACTCCACCTAAAATCGCACCTGAAAAAAAAAAAAAAGAAAAATTCCTTCCATTCGGTACAGCAAACGCTGGTGTCACCCGGATGTTACCCATTGTGGAAACGATCATGCTCATCGGAGATCCATACATGCAGCCTACATACTGTGTACGGCCGGTCGGTCTACCTCGTCGGTGCAGTATAGGACTCGGTTACGCACCTCCTGATGCACCTGGCTAAACGACCTAAGAAGAAAACGTCAGCCATGAAACTGGGCAAGAACTTCATAAACTCGTCACAGCTCCTTCTGTCGAACCAAAGGGTCATGCCAAGGCCAACGCTGCAACACCCGATCTCTACAATAACGTCTCTGATCGTTCAAGGTACGATCAACCTCCTAATCTACGTTCCTTTCCCTTGAGTTCGCACGAGAAGACTTTCTAGTATCAAAACATCCACTCTCATAATGTTCAATAACCTTTTTCTCTATCCTCATTATTATTGTTCTTTTAACCTTGTCAAGTAAGATGAGTTGTAATAAGTAAATAAGTATATATGCATAAGGAAAAAGAAAGAGAAGAAAACGCGCACCTATTATATATTTCATAGTGAAGTAAAAAGGTATATATACATTAAAAAAAAACTTTCTTGTAAGGCGATAATCACATTTACACGGCCATATTAGACAACAATCTTCAAACATATTTAAGTCACATTGTAAGTCGATCAATGACAATGCCAATTGATACTATCGTGCCACTAAATTTTCGGTTGCAACCCTCAACGAACCTGATCGAGCGAGACGCTCAATCCTCAAGGGGGGAGGTGTCACGTCGCGACCAAATGCGTACAATGTCTTTTTAAGCCTAATACGCACGATAGCGGAATTCTCATTTTTCGACGGATCTGAATATTTTCTTTTGAGTTAGGCCTACCACGGCGGAAACGTAGCCTATCCATAATAATATAACTAAGCGTTTCTCGTACCTTCCCACGCGAAAGTGTAGCGGTCTTAACGATATCGAGAACAAATATACAAGCGGGAAAATTTCGAACAGTCTCGTTGTAATCCGAACAGAGTTCGAGTACCAAAAATACACAAAGGAAACCTTCGGGTTACAAGGATGACGAACACATGAAGCGACACGCAAGAAATGCGTGATGATATTCATAAAGACGTGAATATATAACGACGCAACGATACCGAATGCTCACGATCATCCAAGAGCGGAAAAATGTCCAAATCCTTAAAAAATATACACTCGCTAGGAGAAAATCCTCCGACCCAGGAAGTTGCTGCAGTCATAAAAAACTGCGTTGATATTTCCCATGCGGACTCGCGGGCCTCGGTCAACAAGCCCTATCTCGAGCGTGCGTTCTTGGCGCCGACAAGGCCCCTTTTTCGTCTATATTTTTCCGCGCTCCAGATAAAGAAGCGCAGCTCCAATTCCCGGAAATAGAGCGACGGTTGTGGCTATCGCAACCTACTCCTTGCTCCCACTCTCATTCCAACTTATACATATTTTCCACCAATCCAAAAGAATGCACCCCCAAATGTGCACCCTCCCAGGGGGCCAGTCTCCCACCACCTCAGCATCCCAATTTTTCCTACATCCTAGAAGAAGAAAATGACCAAGTCAGTCTTCCGGCAACCACGATCACACAAACTTCTTTTTATCGAGTCTCAATCCGAGACTCCAGTCAAAATCCAGCGAGCTCATATCTAGAGTTCCTTAACCGATATCCATCGCGTTGAATATTCATTTCCTTTCTTGTAAAGCGTACGTTGTCTTGCAACTCGAGTTTATACAAATCTTGTACTTCGAAAGTTCTCTAACAGTTACGCGATAATCTTAAGAATTTTGACATTTGTGTTACGCGCAATATTTCATTGTATTTTCCATTCTCGAACCGCGAAATCCACGAACACTAGAATCTGTGTCACCGAACATTTGCTGTATCCGTCACACACACACCCACACCATCTGCGAGCGTTCGGGCCATCGACGAAGGGCCCTTAGTTTTACGACCGTACCTGACACCCAAGCGACTGGGTCAACGCCGAGACGCATCAATGTAAGCGAACACATTTTCACCCTTTCGTCTTCAATTTGTATCTTTAAAATAATAGGATCAACCCATACGGCTGATTCTAATAAATTACGAGTCAATCGAACACAAGTGTCACAACCATTATTTTCAACGATTGGATCATCCACGAAATTCTTTAAAATTATCCGTTCCACCAGCACGTCCCCTTTTTAACCCTCATCCCGTGCTATTGCGCTAGGCGTAGGCAAGAAAGAGGGATACCACACATATATATATGCCCACGTCCCCTCAGGACGTGACATTTGACCTCTCAATTTTATAATATCTACAATATATTGAAAGCAACGGAAACAAAACGAAGTTTATTGATACATTTTTTTTATTTCTTTTAAAAATTGTTCTTAGCAAAATGTTAATTTTTTAATAACGAGCTTCCTAATTGTCGTGAAATTTTAACACGACCTCTTAAATACTTCATACAAAAACATACCAAATTTTCAGAATTTTCTTATCATTTTTCATTTCAACCCTTAAGGAGGTTGAAGTAATGATGATCGAATTCTGAAAATTTGGTATGTTTTTACATGAAGTATTCAGGAGGTTGTGTAAAAATTTCATGACGATTAAGAAGCTATTTATCGAACAATTAACATTAACATGTTTCATAGGGGCTCAACATCCTTAACACGAGCCGTACAAGTTTCCAATACAAAAAAACAGAATATCATCAGACAATTCTACGCATTAGTCAACTTCTCTAGATGCAGCGTGGAGAACTTCGCAACAATCGCTCTCCCGCTTACGAAACAACTGAAGCCTGCACAAAAATTCGAATGAACTGAGGAATTCAACAAGCGTTCGATTAATTGAAGAAAAATTACATGTGACCCAGTTTTGCGTTGTCCGGACTACGAGGAGTCCGAATTAGCAATGACGCATTAGATTACGCTATCGGCGCTGTCCTCAGCTAACGACACGAAGAAGTCGATCATCCTGTTGCCTTCTACTCTGGCACTCTCACGAAATCGGAACTTGCGTACGGCGCAATGCACAAGGTATTATTGGCAATCGTAAACGCAGTTGAGCACTTCAGGTCCTATCTCTACCGGCCCCACTCCGCCTTAGTAACAAGTATACGTATCCGGTGGAAAAATCTAACCCAGCATAACGATAACTAAGGTGACAAGTAACGCTCAACGAAAACGACTACGAAATTCACCATAAACCCGGAAAACTGAACGCCGCCGCAGGCGTGCTATCGAAACCTGATCGCCATTCTCCCGCTCAGGCCAAAGGAACCATCATCAGATGAAAAACTAAAGATTTCTCAACCGAGCGACGAACAAAGCCTATCAACATCGAACGAATGCTCCGGCAATCCAGCACCGGACCAAGTAATAACACTACCAGAAAAAGGAAACTCATAACGATAATACAAAGAAATAAACAAACGAAGAAGTATTCAACACTCCATGAAAAAATTGCCGACACGAACAATACGGCCGATGTCCGGCCCAGTACTGGCGATTGTTGGCAACCAATGGTGGCCCAATATTGAAACAACGCTTCTGCCATTTTTCAGCCGACCCTCTTTTCGGAGCCCGGCATCCGACATCAAGCCGATGTGGGGACAGTACCGGTTAACGACCTAGGGCCGACTGTTGGCGTAGACGAAAGAAATTGTCCTTTACTAATTGTCCTGCGTTCATTTCTAATCCCGGCAACCGGTACTATACCAATGTCGGGCCAGTATCGGCTGCCCCGGAGAGCCGACTGTCGGGGTGGACTATTAGAGGCGACCGTGGACTAATACTGTTTGCCATTAACTGTGCTACGTTCATACGTAATCTCGGCATACCGCAATATGCCAATGTCGGGACAGTATCGACTAACGACGAAGAACCGACTGTTAGCGTGGATAGGTTGGACCAATCACGAGCCGGTAATACCCCCCGTTAGGTATCTTATGAATTGCTCGCCAGTCGCCATTCAGTGTCGTATCGATGCAGCCCGCGAACAAAGAGTAGAGTCCATCGTCGCTTTTTCGTGCAATAGTAATTTTTTCCCTTATGTTCCTACCGTATTCTCAAAACGAATAAACAAAAGAGATATGGTAAACTGAAAACAGTGCGAAAAAAATGATGTTGAAATATGCTGTTATTGAAGCACGAAAAATGTGTCATGAATCAAGAGTCATGTTTGACAGAGAAAAAAATCCCCGAAAGTAATAAAGATGCGGAATCTGAAAACACTCTTGAGTATGTGGAAGAACTGATTGTACACGGGAACGATAAAAATGATGAAAATGAACAACTAAAAAATTGTAACACGAGTGACCGATAATGCCCCGAGTTGTATCGGTCGATACTCGGGGCATTATCGTACCACTGTTGGTTATGGACTGGACCAACGTTGGTATGATTATTGGCTTGAACTTGGGCCAACCTTGGCACTACTGTCGGGTCGGTACGGTATCGGTAGCCAGACTTGGTCCGAGGATATAATTACGACAATGGTCCATTAATGGACCGACATTCATGCCAGAGAACGGCCAAACATACAGGAGAGTTGGCGGACTACTGAGCCAATGGCGGACCAGTTGTTCATTTTTTCATGGGACACCCCTTGGAGAGAGTGCACGCCGAAAAGTTAATAAATCAACCAACGATAACAACTGACTCAGAAATATGAACGGAGGAGATGGAACTCATTATTTTGGAACACGGAACGAACGCAGCACACACGGAACAATTTTCAAGACAACTAAACATACAGGAGAAAGCCTCGTAAACGTGATAGCGATACGTCCGAGGATGAAGGACGGTACGAAACATCAGTGGTTCCAGTGAAGACGAAAAAATGACGACGTTGTATGGCAGCGAAGAAGACGAATAAAGAAGAAAAAGATAAGTGAAATAGCTCAAGCAGCATGAAAAAGAAAAAATAAATAGCCCAAGCAGCAAGAAGAGGAAAAAATAAATAGCTCACGCAGCACGAAGAAGAAATAAATGAAATAAGAAGAAATAAATAAAATAAGAAGAAATAAAATAAGCGCAACCGGAGAAGAAATTAATAAAAAAAAGAAATAAATGCAATAAGAAATGAAATAAACGCAAATAAAGAAGTAAAAGGCGAAAAAAGTAGCCAGACGCGGCACGATAGAAACAAAGAAAAAGAAGCAAGCTTCGCGCTGCCAGCTAGGGTTCCCATCAACGTGGGTAGACACTTCGACGGACCGAAGTCTACCAGCAACGATACACCATACGACGAACAGGCAATAACCATGGACAACGAAAAGGAAACTGCAATGCATGGCCCCCGCTCCGATGGAAGAGAATTTGACTCCCAGCTCAACTAACGACAAACACGGAGGATGAAAAATCAGATAGCGCACAACATTCGAACGCGCATACCGAGCCTAACCTACCATCACCATCCCATGATGCTAGCAAAAAATGACAAACATCAAGCGGTACTAAACACGACCTCGGTAGCCCACGAAAAGATTAGGCCAACATTGACTGTTTGAAACGTGGACCTGGCAAACCACGAAAGAACTCGATTGACCAACAGTCGATGCTCACCGCTATGGTGGCCCTGTAAAGCCGAAAAAAAAAATTTGTCAATCGAAGACCAACATCCACTATCAAGCGTGGACCTGGCAGACTACGCAAAAACTCTATCAACCAACCACGAATATCATCAACTGCCAAACGTGGACCTGGCAGGCCACGGGAAAAAACGCTGGAGATCAGCCACCAACATCAACTGCTAAACACAGGCGCAGTAGACCTCCCAAAACCGCATTAGAAAAATTAGGGATACTTTAGAATTCAATGCACAAAAAGAAATCATTATTAATTTAAAAAAATAGTCACAGCAGAAAGCTTCTTTACGATGAAATGTATACCACTGTAAAAAAACTATTAACATTCGACGACTATATTAAAATATTGAACCCAAATCGTAATGACGTTCGACAATTGGCACTCTGAAAACAATTTCGAGTAAAATTAACAGAAAAACAATATTATGCCAGATGAATGAAAGTAGCAAAATCTCAAAATCAAAAACTCGTATTCGGACCCAGAGGAGTCAGTCCATCTCCGAGTCTTCAACCGTAACACCGTGCACTCCCTCAACCATTGGTACTCACTAATAAACACGTAAAGTCTTAACTAGATTCGTCCTCGTACTCATTTCGACTACAATCAGTAAAACCTCGCGCATCCTTTAAATCATCCGCTCAACCTTCACACTATGTTCAAAGTGTCAAGTCTCTAGCTCATCCGGAAGTTAGTTCAAAATGAATTGCAAGATTTGTACCGAACACACAACAGACAGACAAGAGAGTTTATAAAAACGTGACAATAATAAGAAAGTCATTTTATCTTCTCTGTATATATGAATTGGAAAAATATAATGAAACCATTGTTTGAATTAAAATAAAAAATATTGTCCGTTAAATCAGAACTTTTTATACGTTAAAACAAGCGATAATGTTTTCGGGGGAATTGTTATTCCTTAGCCTTCTTTTTTTACTTTTTAAAAGTACAAAATAGAGAAAAAAAAATTATCGCGCTGTTACCCTACACAGGAAAAAAAACAACCATTCAAATCGGACCAGCCATTAGTGTGTGATCGGGCTACATACATATCAAAAAAATAATCAAAATACATAGCCGACGAATAGTTTAAAGATGGTTTAAATTGGTTTTATTTGAAACGCTGGAAAATAAAACGACCTACTCGTAGCTTTAATGCCTTTCTGTATTAATTTTGTGCTAGTTTTGAAATGACATTATGGAAATTGTGTCATTTTATTTTCGTATATTTTTCGCTTGATGTCATGAGCCAGCAGGGGGAGAGAGCAAGTGCCGCATCCTGCCCCACCATGGGTACGTCCATGGATGTGCGCCTTTGAAAAATCTCAAACTATTCCAACTGGATTCCCATCTAGTAGCGCTTGCAGTTGGGCATCCTTGATTTTTTTGCGGCAGTCTTGAACGCTTGTTGTATTCCACACTTGAAACGTAACTTCAAAGGCGTTGAAACTATCCTCTACGTGCTCTTTCTCTAACTTGCATGCAATTTCTAAGAATTGGGCCTTGAGAAAAACGCATATTTCTGCCGGCTGCCCGTCCATATCTCCCGAGCCGCGCGTGTTCCGATAGTCAGAACTAACCAAATGCTTCATATTTCTCTCTGTGACTCTAGGATTACAACCCTGAATAGTATTACCATTGATTTAAAGAAAAACTCTTTCAGATTCCCCCTGGAAATTCGGTCAATGTAAACGACGAAACATTTTAACCTTTTGAGCTTTTGTTGGAGTTCAAATTTTATGGTGTGTTTGTGCAAAAAGATTTCGCACAATGTTAATTTTTGGGCTGGCACCTTTTTCAACTGCCTAACCGAAATTACCCTCCTAGAGCCTATTTTCTTTGCCCGGCGATCGAGGAAGTCACGCCGGCCAAACGATTCACGGTAAAATTTTCGGAAAACTCATGAGGCAACCATTTCCCTTGCCCTTCAACTTTTTCCAGGATATGTGAACGTCTCGAATAACCAATGATGCAACACTTGACGTTTTTGACAAACCTCAAAGTGTTTCTGCTGGATTTCCATCGCGATTCCAAACAAACCCAAGCAACCGAATGAAGAACACAACCGAGCCCAAACAAAGTGTATGGTGACCCAAACGAACAAACAAGCGGATAAATCCCAACAATCACGGAATCACCCAAATAAACAAAAAAGATCATAACGGTGATACTATTTTAGTAAATTTTAACGATTGAAATACGCGAATAATAATCAAATTATTATTGGTAGGTAAAGTTATTGTTATAACATCAGTGCTTAATTAATCTGACAACATCTTTCACAATAATGAATTTATGGTCGTCGTGAACTTTGTAATCAGTATCAGTTTTACCTTCATATAAGAAAAATTAAGTTACTTTAACCCTTGCCACGCACACCTCGAAAAAATTACGCAAAAGTCATTGTGGGTGAAACACACCTCAATCATATTGCAATGCGATAAATTATTGAAAAATTCAAAAAAAAATGCTGCAATGTACTTTCAACTGTTTTCTACACGACCATACCGATTATTTTCGAAAAGCGTGATTTTAAATATGCGAAAGACATGTCCCGCTTTTCTGAATTTTCTGGAAGGTATTCCAGGTCAAAAACGACTGCGGTATATTTCACCCGGTGTAACTGGTGAGGGTTAATTTGTATTACAAATAAAATGACATCGATATTTGAAGCTGACAAAATTGAACCGTATTTTGAAGAATTCGCTTATTTTCCGATCACGGGGCGATGGAAATGTTTGCAGTTGGGTAACGTATGCATAAAAGTATGAACAATCAGTAACCTTGGCAATACCTCCATTCGAAGAAAAGTCTGTACTGCATGTACCGACATTCCACGATTTTACTAATTATTGCCAGAGCACGGACAAACTATAAGAAAGTGAATGATAATTTGCAAAAGGATGAAAATTCATCTGCAATCCATTGTAAGCTGTATGTGTTCGCCTATTTGAAGTCTCGGCGCAGTTTCACATCGAGCCATTCAATTCGTCTCGCGACTCATACAATTACCATCGGCAGCCTACAACCACAGGTTCGTACAACGCACGGACGTACCAACGTTGCTTGCACAGACGCCACTACGCAAACATTTGTTACCGTTCGTGTCAAATTCAAATTAGAATAATTCCATTACCCAGATTTTATTTGCGACCAGAGTTGGAACAATTGCTATTAAAAGACTATAGCTTGTATAAAAATAAAATTGATATTTTGTACGTACGCTTAACGTATTTCCGTACTTTAAATAGATGTATCTACTTGAAGAGAAAAGAATTTGGCATTGGTTTCAATTTTTTTCGAAGTTTGAATCAAATTTCAAACAGAGGAAACCTAAAATTGAAAAAATCCTTTATCTGGAGTGTCATGTTCAAGAAAGTTACGTTATAAAAGTACAACATTTTTTTGTAAATGTATAGGACATTTTTCCTGCAAGCACGTTAAAAACTGGCCTAAAATGGCACCAATTATTATTTGTTTGCATACGACTAATTCATGTCTAATCCAGTTACTCAATTATATATCATTACCAATTTTTCCTTTGGTAAACTACCTTTCAGAGCAAACCATTTTTAAGGACTTCTAGTTCATTTTCAAATTTCTGTTTTTGTACTTTGTATTTTTTAAAGTATAAGGAGTTCTAATTGAACGAAACATATTTTTAATATGAATCAAACGATGGTTTTATGATATTTATTCACAATTCAAATGTACGAAACAAGTAAAATAACCCTTCATAAAATAGCCAAGCCAGTTCACTAGAAATGTCATACACAGAACTGTTAAAGCTCAGAAATAATATTTTTTCAAAGATTTCATTTTCATTAGTAAATAATCATATTACTATTATAACATACAATTTATATTACCATTACATAACAGTACAGAGTATGTGCCACACCAATACACTGGAAATTCTGTGCAACGACTTAGCGTGCATGGTCAAGAAAAAAAGTCGGGAAGGTACACAATTTTCCTTCCCCATTGTCTGCACGAAGAATTTTTACAACAAACTATATATATTATTTTAAATTTTAACATCGCAGCAACTGCCAGGACCATTAGCAATGGGATTTACTGCCTTTTACGCTAGTGTGCTTCGGACAGAGTACATTGATATTTAGATTTATTGTTTACACATTAAATAAGTATTTTAAGGGGTTATATATAGTTCAAATTTTCGAAAAACACAAAATGGCGGTCCAGTGATCGGTACAAAAAGAACGCATTTTTTTAGGCCCTCCACGGACGGACCCGATGGAGACGTGCCCAAAAGACCCCCCCCCCCTGTAATCTACATGAGTTTTTCTGCCGAAGTACACACCATCATTACGAAATATTTATTATTGCAAATTCAGCTACATTTTGACATAGTCGCATTTTCGACTAAAGAACGGTCTTTATTTGTTTCCAAAAATCCTAATTGCTAATCGATTATAAAAATCGTGTGTAGATCGCAAGAAAATCTATCTAAGAAGCTTGACATTTGAAGTAAATCTGTCGGAAAATATAGGACCTAAGAGTCCGCCCGATTTGGAAAACATTGCTCCACGAAAAACGCGTTTGAAGTTTTAAAACCATTTTTCTGCATGTCCTAAGAAATATTTCCACCTAAGTTAACTTCTGCATATCATTTTCGGGATGTTCATACATCATTCAGGGCAATAAAATAATTTTTTTCAAAGGCCTCAAACCGGTTTGAACGCATGTGACGATTAGGGGGACATTCCCATGGCGATTACCACTGGGAGAGTGATAGGTGATTTGTAGATTCCCAGTATTTGTCAAGACGGCTGATATTTCAGAAAAAAGAGACACGAACGATGAGCAACCTCTTTCTCTTCGTAGGATTCTTACCGACCGAACGTTCGAGTGGTGTGCGGGCGTGAAAACTCCAACGCCCTCTGCCGATCGAAATCAATGCCCTCGCACGCCGTGAAGTGCAACAATGTTGCCCAAGAAATATTCCGTCGGTAGTACAGCGGCATGTTTTTCTTACGCTCTGTATACACATATATTTTCAAAATATACATATCGACATAACCTCACTGTTTCTACAGCTCAATTCGAATAATTAAATTGGACATTCAGTTATTACCATCCGCACTTTATATATTCGTCACAGTTGTCTATCAATTTGAATATTCGACTCTATTTATATATTTCTACGTCGGGTCCAAATGAGTTTTTTGTTCGACGTCGTGAGAAATGCGTTCTTAAAAATGCTCCAATTGATTTGGTTCGGCAAGCGCAAAATATCGAATTCACTGAGTATTTACGTGAAAACGAACACTGGCAACACTCTGTCGGTCGATCTCGATCCAAAATGGGACATAAAGAACGTCAAAGAAATTGTCGCTCCGAAAATGGGTATATCACCGGACGATATAAAAATAATATTCGCTGGAAAGGAGCTCCACAATTCGACCATTATATCCGTCAGTATCGTGCTGTTATTCATACATTATTTGTTATTATTATAGAGGACACAATTATCGCACTCATCTGGATTTGGGAAAAACTAAACGATCATGAGTTTTTAACGATAGTAACGTATATACCTAGTCTATGCAGATATTTGCCATTTCGGTTATGAACCCTCGTCTTTTTAATCTGGGCGCAGATACTTTCGCTGGAATATCAAACTACTCGATTAAATTTATTCAAGAAATACGTCATTCGGTCATCATTCAAATGCGCTTAATAATTTTATATCAAATATCCATATATATATATGAAGATATTTGTTAAAATTGTTGTTAAAGACGTATGGGAGCCTTATAGAATATATGATCGATTCAATAAACCATTGCAGAATTTTAATACATTTAGTTTTCAGTAGTTTCCCAACTATTCTCATGAGATACTGTTTTGTCCTAGCACACAATGAGCAAAACGCTAACGATAACAATATTACAGAATGTTTTAGTTCTTTCGTGTGGGTAATGTATGTACGAAAGAAACTTTTGGAAAAATTTCACAATGGTTAGCAACATAATTCTAGTGCCATGGCTTGCCAAAGCATCAAACAGACTTGAAAAAATCATCCATAACACAGCTCAACAGCCGATGTGTGCCGCAAAACTGTATACTTTTTTCTAAATTTTAACTCTTTATTGATCCTGTTTCGACACTTGATATTGTTATTCTATGTAAAAATACGAAAACATACTTTTTTTTAAATGAAATATAATTTTATTGGAAGATATTGATTTTATTAAATATTTTTATACCGAGTAAGGTTCTTCTCGTGATTTTCTCGAGTGGGACTTGTCGAGGCAGTCAGGCGCTAAACTCCAATATCAATCGCCTATCATGTGTGTGTGTGTCATCCTCTACTCTCATCTTCCCTGATACCTATCTTTCATGATTTTTATGCTCGGTGGAAGCGTTCTCCTTGCTCTTCACCAAAGAAGCCAAGATTTTCTGCCATTTTACCTTGATTCTTTTCTTACTATCCCAAAATAGGGGAAAAAAGCGCTTTCAACGAAACCTGTAATCGTTTTTCAAAATTTCGAATACCATACTCTCCGGATGTATAACATAATGTATAAGGGTAGTTCGAACAATCTCCTGTTTCCTTTGCAGCCGTCGACATGTCGCCGAATGTATTTACAATAGCAAATAATAAGAAAATAACGCAAACAATGAAAAAATGTTTTGAATGAACTGCTAACGACACTCGCTATGAAATTCAAATTCATACAAAAACCCTGTGCAGTAACTTGCAATATAGATTAGGTATAAGGTCCGACCAGAATCAATTGACGAAAAATCATACGAACTTTTCCAGCGCCAAGATTTTTTTCTCACCGTCTTGTGTAATCGAAGATTTTGTCACGCAGGAATGCGACTTGGGACAGCAGAGTATTCTCCACGCGGTGAGAGCGCCGGTGCAGAAGAGAAGTACGGTGAAAAATTCTACAGACGCGATAGAGGAGTCGATAGCGGAGGGATCCGAATCGAACGAAAGAGGCGGCAGACCAATGAACGAGACTCTGACGGATTTGTCTCTGGAGGAGCTCGACGAGAGCAGTACCACGGCTAAGCAAGGTTGTCGAAAAATCTTTGAAAATCGAAAGCCACCGTGCTTTCCGCGTTACTCTCGCGTTTGTTTGTTTAATTTTTGAGGATGTTATTTTCGACAGAGCAGCAAGGCGAACGCGCTCACTTCTTCGTTTACTGCTCCGCGCCGTGTAAATCGGTCGAGGCCGGCAAGCTGCGAGTGAGATGCGCCAATTGCGACAGTGGCGCGGTCACGGTCGATCGGGATCCACAATCCTGGCAGGATGTACTCCAGCCGCGCAGGATCACCGTTCATTGCGAGAATGATTCGTGCCGGCCGGATTTCACGTTATCCGGCGATGATACCGACGATCAAGTCCTCTACGCCCGTTTCTACTTCAAGTGCGCTAATCACGCGAGTCTCGGCGAAACCGACGAGGCCGTGCCTCTCTATCTGATAAGACCGAATCTACGGAAAATACCGTGTCTCGCCTGCACCGACGTCAGGTAGAGGATCGATCAGTAATTTCCACTCTACTCCGCGTTCACCCACTGGTTTATTGCATCGATTAATTTTTTTTTTCCGCGCGCGATACAGAGAAACCGTGTTGGTGTTCCCGTGCGAAGCTTCTCACGTTACCTGCCTCGATTGCTTCAAGGATTACTGTAGCGTACGATTGCGCGAAAGACAATTCGACTTCGACAGTGCAAAGGGATATTACACCTTACCTTGTCCGGCCGGATGTTCCAATTCATATATACCGGAGGTTCATCATTTTCATCTCTTGGACTCGCGACAGGTGACACATACGAGATAAAAGTGCACTTTCCTTTACTGATAATGGCGACGAATCGAATTTCACGTGTCGAAACGATGCCCTCAGGTGTGAAGGAAAATTCATGCTAAAATTGATCTTCGCGACTCAAGTCTATGTGGAAGCGCAGGTTATTTCTTCCCAATTCATTTTCATGGGAAATTCGAACTTTAATGACTCAAGGACCACTTAAGGGGGATTTTCATTATTTTTTTTTTTAGAAAGATTGTTTTGCCACTTTTGAGACGCAAGGTATGTTTTGTTACTATGTTTGGCTGTTACATGGTATATATATTTCTTTTAATCTTTAAAAATAGCGGAGGTGTAGCACGGTATTCTAAACTGCATTTTTAAAACTGGCATGACGTATAGCTAAAAAATGAGTCGGATGATTCTGATGAAATTTCGTATAAATCTTTTTAACCTTGTTGTCTAAAACGTAACCCTAAATGTTTTGGAAACATTTTTAAAAGTATTTTTTGCTGCAAAATGATGCAGTTATTTAGGAAAATTTAATCTTCTTGTTTCAAAGCGTACAATTTCATCGATTTTCAACATTTCTCACTTATTCTTGGTTCATATTCTGCGTATGGGTGTTAACGAAAGAAAAATCTTCGTTAGTTTTTTTTCGGACTAATCCCGCCGACGCTACGTGTCCCCGTAGGGTGCGGCTTCATGCAGTCGCTCGACGCTCGTTTGCAGCGATAAATCGGGTCACGTGACCCTGTTTTGAATTTCCCGCGACTCAAATAAGTAGCTCATTTGTCGTTACACATCACGTGACCAGATTTGTCGCTGCAAACGAGCGACGATCGGCTGCATGAGGCCGCACCTTTAGAATGCCGTGCCATAACGCCGCTATTTTTAAATATTAAAAAAAATACCATGTTATAAGCCAAAAGTGGTAATAGAACACACCCTAAGTCTCAAAAATGGCAAAGAAATCCTTGCTTTAAAACGAAAATCATGAAAATCTCCAATTTTTTCCTCGCTTAACGGTATCTCACCCCTTAATATTCCGAAAATCCGGTAAAAATCTCTGCATAAATATTTTTCACATAAATGACAGCCTTTTGAAAAATGCATGTATTGACGAAAATAAAAAAGGACATTCTTTGAATAGCTGTACTATATGTGAGAAAGAGGATATCAGATTATTGAAGGGAAAAAAGTAGAGAGTTCACGTTTTTTGCATACAATTTCTCTTATACCTGATAATATTGTAAGAAAGCGTGAGAATGGATTTTTTTTCCGTCATACACAGACAAAAACCCAACCAAACCCAAACATCTTCCAAGTCGGCATCATTCATAAGCCGGCGCATACGCAAACATTTTCCAAAACGATGCCCTGGCAAAATTTTTGTTTGGGTTTGTTTGTTTGAGTCCGCAATCACCAAGCGCTAATAATGCCTAAAAATTACGAACCCAGCAGTTCGTGACCCTCCGAGTATTTAACGAGCGATGTTGTGATGGTGGAGGATTTTTATTAACGATGAATAATGGTTCGTTTCAGTACGAGCAGTATCAGCGATTCGGAGCTGAGGAGTATGTACTCCGAGCTGGAGGATTGTTGTGCCCGCAACCGGACTGCGGAATGGGCATAATACCACCATCATTGGACGGCACCAACGACGAACTTTGCCGCCGAATTCAGTGTATCGGTGGATGTGGTGTATGTAACAAAAAAAAATAATTCGTCTCACCGAATTCTCGCGTTTCAACAGTGTATAATTGAAATCCATACACGTAAAACTGACCGGCTGTTTTCCCGTTTGTTTTTTATCTTGCAGTACGTATTTTGTAGAAGATGTTTACGTGGTTATCACGTAGGTGAATGCGACACGCAGCAACCGACGACTGCGAACTCCACGAACGGACCCGGAGGATACGCCGTTGATCCTCTCAAAGCCAAAGATGTGAGACTCGCACTGAAACTTTTCCTACTTTCCCTGAATCCACAGTTTTTCGTTGATTTCTGAACATATTGAGGATGTACAGGAGTCTTACGAAAATGCTACCACAGAGATAAAAATGGGATGCATTAGTGTTTCGTTTGTTCCGGTCACTCAAAATTTCGCGACTTATAATTTACAGTAGTTTTTCATGGGACGTTAATTGATTTTCAGATGTGATAAGAGAAAGCATCATGAATAAAAGGGTACATAATGTTTGGGATTTTTAGCGTCGGTAATTGGAGTATGAAAAAAACTGTGGAAAATATCACAATAATTTGCTTTATAATTGTAATGCTATTAATTGTATTGTACTGAAATTTTGTTCATTTCATCGCTTGGCTCTCCCATACATTATTTTCAAACTGTATGGCAATGCTGTCACCAGTGGAGAAGCTCTGCAGTTGCCGCAGCTGTGAAGCGCCATATATTCATTCCCAGGAGACCTGCCCTGATAAAGTTAAATATTAACGAATACAGGTGAACGAAATAATTTCAAAAAATTACTTCAATGGAGAATTTGTGACTTGTTTTACATTGTATGTCACTTGGGCCATGTAGTCTATATATTTGAGATATATTGGGCGAGGCAACAGCCTATAACGGTTGATATCCTTTTTAACCTATAAGACTTAGGAGAAAATATTTCCTACAAAAGTTGCATAGTTCGGAGAGGGTCATCGAGTGGTAGTTACGTTTATCCCGATGGGGATGCTTCGGAAATTTCAAGGTCACCGCCGTTTTGTCAGACTTTTACCAAGGAACTGAAAATAAGTTGACACCCCCATTTTCAAGATGATCCATCAACATTTAACCTACAAAATTGATGAAACAGCAATTTCGATGTTTTTAGCACCGCTTTTAAAAGCGATTCTGGGCTAGAAACATTGACATTTCTGTGTTATCATTTTTTACAACTAAATCTTCATCGATCATATTAAAATTTGGTGGGTGAACTTATTTTCAACACCATGATAAAATACCAAAAAAATAGTCGTCCCGTTAAAAAATGAACGTGAGCTTGAAATTTCCTGCACGCCTTCACCTGGATGAACATCGTAACCACGCCTCGATGACCCTGTTCGAACTATGTAACTAGTAGGAAAAGTTTTCACATAAGACCGATAGGTTATAAAGTATTTCCACAGCCAACAGCTGTCACCTTTCTCGGTACATCTACGATGTAGATTAGAGAATGCCCAATTACGGCTCCTTTTGCCTGGGATTGTATCTCCCATGAATCTTCGAAGCATCAATAGTATCGAAAACAATGTAAATCGCACAGGTCATTTTCTACTAAACTATGCGATACCCAAAATATACACCGATTTGTGGGCTGTCACTGCAGTGTGTCTTCCCTCCATAGTATTCCCTCCTGGTAGCTTATTGCCACAAGTACACGACTGAATGTCTGACAAAGTCGTAAAAACTCGAACACTTGCAGGCCAAATGGGACGAGGCGAGTAAGAAGATAATACAAACCTCGACTAAGCCTTGCCCAAAGTGCAGAACTCCTACCGAACGAGATGGTAAAGAGAATTGAGTCCTTTCAGCACACTCTTTTGAGGCCTTGCGAATTAATTCTTTCTGTTCTATTTGCAGGTGGTTGTATGCACATGGTATGCACCAGGGCAGGTTGTGGCTTTCAATGGTGTTGGGTCTGTCAGACTCCGTGGACGAGAGACTGCATGGGCAATCACTGGTTCGGCTGAAAGCCAAAGGAAATGCGTATCAACCTGATTCAATCGAGTTGATTAAATATTGAATCAACGTGCAAACATCACAATTGTATATGACTGTAATGAGCTATTTCTAAGATATGACAATAAAAACGAATAGACAAATGAATCGAAGGAACTGTGGATTGTGTATTTACAGAGCATTATAATTACACGTGCGTATAATTACGATGAAACAATATATGACGATAGATTCATTACAACCGAGGACGGAACAGCCGATTAAACGTTTTTTTCTTATCTCATTTCTTTTTACAGGCTCTCGGAGATCGTTGTATCAGTAAATAGGATTCGTCGGCGAGTCTATTTTGCTTTCTAGCGGGCATTTTGTACTTCGTCAAATAGCCGTGGTTTGGGTAGCCGGCGGTGGAGTGAGAGGAGTCCATCCGGTCTGGGGGTCGCTCGTATTTGGATCTTGCTGCTGAGTATGACGATGATCGACAACGTTCGTTACGTAGCGACGATCGGAACTCTCCACCTGCACGTCGTTATCGAGATTGGTGTGATGATCGGGATAGCCGATTTCCTGGTGATCCTTGGATGGATCGTAATGCTCGTGGACGGATTGGGGCGAGGATGCGTCAGCCTGTTGTTGAGAATGAAGATGAATCAGTTGAGTCTGATGATGGTGCTGATGACGATGATGATGGTTATTGTGATGATCCGGATGATGTCCCGTCGTTGACTGTTGATAGCTGTGCTGTGCGTAATCCTGCTGCTGGCCGCCCGACGTCGGAGACGAAAGATTCCCTTGTTCTACCAGCTCCGAGGGATGCTGAAGAGCCGCCGGATGAAGCCCCGAACTCGATGAGGACGATCCCGGATACGAGGCTATCTGATGATGAAGATGGAGATTCAGATTGAGATAGGACTGCTGGTGTTGCTGATGCTGGTGCTGTTGTTGCATCGGATCCGTCACCGAGCTAGGGTGAAGCCAGGCCGAAGAGTCGGCGCAGTGCAGGTGCTCGTGAGGACTAGAGCTGCAACTGGCGACACTCTGGCCCGAAGGCACGTACAGAGCGCACGAGGTCGTCGTCGCCGTGCTCGTCGTCGTGCCACCGTGCCTTCCCAGCACGCCGTGAGCGTAAGGCGAACCTGCCGCCACAGCCGATGGAGACGTCGGCGACGGAAGCGGCGACGAGGACCATTCTTGCGACAAGGCCGGATTCAGGCTCGTCAACTGCTCCGGACTCCGTGGCGACCAACCCGTCGCCGTCACGTAAGCTGCCGAGTGCAGAAGAGGCACCGGACTGTACGGATCGACATGCTGCTCTGTAATGATGAGTCGACAGAAGAAAAAACGGGAAAATTTATTCCGATCTTACTAAAAGTTTGCACATTTCGTTCGTAAATCTCTGATTTTTATTCGTACGCCCTTGCGGACTTTCACGCTCCTTTTCACGTTTGCCCCGAGATTGTCTTTTCGCTATTTTCGCCTAGTGATCCCGAGAGTGTTGCCCATAGCCATTCGTTAGTTACACGGCTCTGTCGCATTCGCACGAGGGCACAGGGAAACCGGAAAACCTGTGCCGATATTTTGCTGGACTCAGTCGCGCTTACAGAGCTCTTTGTTGCGTGCACGTAAGACTTGAGAAGTATCAATGATTTTTACGGAATATTAAAAAATGTCTTATTGATTAACGATCATCATTATTTTTCTTCGAAAAAAATGCTGGCGTTTTTCATTTATCGGAAAATCATTTTTTCGATCCTTGGTATTTCTCGGTGTTTCATATCCACATAGAGGAGACTAGGGAGGTCGGGGATTTTAAGAATTTACTTGTGTGCAATTTTTCATAAGAAGATCGCTATTATTATCAATTTGGCGATGAATCTCGGGCAATTGTAGTACTTTATAATTTTATAAAAAATACTTCACACACTCACGATACCCGCGAAATAAAACAAAATTATATTGGTTGGCAGCTTTATTATGAACGATCAGACGCAAAGAAATTTGAAAACTTTCAAACCTCCATTTTTAATACCGCTATTTTGCTATCGGAAAAATCTTCAATCTTTTTGTGTATGCTTTTTTTGGTGTGAATTTTCATTTAAGTTCACTATTTTTTCAACCAATTTCAACGACCTCTACTAGATTTCGGTTAAATATGGTAGTGTTACCCCTCAATGTAACAGTAATTCAGGTACTACACAAGTAGGGAAAAAACATTCTTTCTATTCTACATTTAAAAGTCGTTTTCTTTTTTTCCCATAATTTGCTATTGTAAATTAATTGAGTGGTATGTCGGCGGTAACAAAGCGAAGGCGAACTCGTTCAGACTACCCCAATACATTTTGTTATAGATGCGGAGAGTATGTTATTCAAAAATTCAAAAAAACCATTACCGATTTGGTGAAAAGAGCTTTTTTTCTTCTTATTTCGTAATAGAATATAAAGGATAAAGATAATTTCGCTGAAAATCTTGGCTCCTTTAGTGAAGACCAAGGAGAACGCTTTCAGCAAGACAGAAAAATCATGGACGATCGGTATCAGGAAAGATGGGACAGACACATGATGGCTGATTACGGTTGTACTTTCATGCGTGATTGCCTCGACAAATCTCACTCAGGAAAATCACGAAGACGAAGCTTGATGCAACAATATTTAATGAAACTTCAATTTGTCACTAAAATTATATTTTATGAAAAAAATCGTATACTTCCTCGTTTTTACGTATCAAGTATTAACCCTTCGCACTTATATGTGGCCAACATTTTGTCACACCGGGTCAATGTGATCCGTATTCATCGATCTGTCTAATTGAAAAAAAATCGGGGATACACTTGAAACATTTCTCGAAATGCCCGCATAATTATAATTCGGAGAAAATCAAATTCAATCGTTTAGTAAGATTATTGAGAATTTTGAATTTGGCAAAAGTGAGCATTTTACTGAAAATTCATCCGGGTCAAAATTGACCCAGTGTGTCAACGTAGGGTTAAAATAGGATCGGTATAGAGATGAGATATATAATAAATATACAGCTATGCGGCACCAGATTGGCTGCTGAGCTGCGTTATTTATGATAATTGCATAATTCCGTAATTGACTGCTAGCGATCGAATATATATATATATATATATAGAATAACTCACCGTCCTGCAGGTATTTGTGTCTGACCGTGTAGGGTGAAGGTCTGCACGAATTCTTGTGGCTTCCGGACGACATTGTGCAGGACGAATTCGCGACGTTGTTGCTCGAATGCTGGGCAGGACTCTGAGCAATCGCAATCGTCGGTGGCGAAGGGCTGTACTCGTAGCTCATCGACGGTTGAGGCAGAAACCAAGCGCTCGTGTCTGCGTTGTGTATCGGTACAATTAAGACATTTGCTACTGATGTGAAAAACGAGGGACAGGGTGTCGACTTTTGTTTATCGCGTGGAAAAAAAAGCACGTATAATTTACATTGAGGATAGGACTGTTGATCGGTCGGTCTCTCCTTGGCGTCGAGGAAGGCTTTTGCGAATGGATTATACTTGATCTTCAGACTTGTCACTTCCTCGTTCTGATAAGCCGTCACGGCTATGAACTGAGTCTCCGGAAATCGGTATGTGAGTACCTGCCGAGCAACGCGAAAAAAGATCATTAAAAATGTAGCACGCGTGAAATGAAAGAAAAAAAACAAGAAATATATTTATTTGTAAAATATGAAAATAAAATATTTATGATGTGCAAAAAATGAACAAAAAGTACATGAATTCATCAACTACGAGAATGATATATTTATGGAATATTCATAAAATACGAAAAAGAAACAAGACGAACAACATAAATTTAACAATTACGTGAACAAAATATTCATAACATTTTTATGAAATTAAAAAAAACGTCCAGCACAAAATTGCTTAAATTTATAAAATACGAGAACGACGACCGACCAAATTCAAGGGACATGACAGAAACTGTCCCAACGCTAATACCGACTTAAGGGAGAATTCCACTGTAAATTTTACGGAAATCGTTTTTTTTTACTTCTAAAAAATCCTTTAAACCTTCAAAAACTTTGTGAGCCTATTATCTTTGGGGAAAAAGTTACCGACTAAAAATAATTTTATTTTCTACCAATAGGTGGCATTAGATTGCAGAAAGAAAATTCACCATCTATAGCGTCTATAAAGCCCTTGAATTGAACCCGTTTTTTTTTCATAACTGTGTTTTTGAAATCGGCACGTAGCAAGTCTCGAACTATTTTTGTCTCGAAAATTGTAAAAACTATCTCACTTTTTATATGAAAAATATGATCGAAGGAACGAACTTTTTTTCCAACTGGTATCCATTTTCTTTTTCATTATTTTTCTGTTTTCCCCCGTACTTGACTGCTAAAACTAATATAATTAACGAAAATATTTAACTCTTAGTTCCAGGATCAAATTTACGACAGTTCTACTGCGTGCCGCGGAGAGGGTTGGCTGAAAACCAGTAGTGCTATAGCGACTCGTGCGTCGCCATTTTTACATACTTCAATATATGCCTAATGAAGGTTAAACGTTCTTTTGACCATGAACTTTATTCCTTTCATTAAAAAAAAATTCCAAAGATAACGGTCGAAAATAGACAGTTACAGTGGTTACCGGACGGATAAGCGTATATTCGTCCGGATAGCGGCTCAGTTCACGCAGTACACGCTGTACAACCCCCCAAACAAACAAACCCAAACAATATTATAAATCTTTTATTCGAACGTCTACGTGTAAATCATTGGTGCGGATAGTTTGTTTAACAATTGAGCATATTTTATTCGGACGATTAAGGTAGACCAGGTAGACCGAGCGCGGTCGTCGGAAACGAAAATATCACGCGCTACATGCAGTAGAACATATACATAAATCTATGGTTTCGTAATGAAACTTTTCCTTCTGACTGTACTCTACAGTGTGAGAAATGCTATACCAAGCTGGCATCCCGACTATACATTTCGGCGAATGAACGATCGTGGCAACACTGTAACGAGCACGTCACGCCCCTGAGCGTAAATGCTTATACATATTTTCTGAAAATATAATGTTTTAACATTAAAAATGTTAATTTTTCGTTAGTTCGGAATTTGTTGTGCTTCGATTATTAAGACGGACTTTTTAGGGCGCCCCACGGGGCTGTTCGTACCATATATCTGTGAAGGACATTGAGGTTATTGCAGAGTTTATTTGTTATTGTGTGCAGAGAAGATAGCATCTCTGAATCCTTTGTTGTGTGCAGTGAGTACTGAGATGCGAAGAAATGAAATCCATTCTCAGACGCAGAGAGGACAAGGTGACAGGTGGAAAAAGGACATAGATATTTCCCACTTTTTGCACCTGGCGTCATCCGTAGGAAAAAAAACGCTGAGGCTAGCCGTCCGGTTATGGGACGTATAAGCGTATGTTTTTCGTCTGGAGAGCGGCTAATTTCACGCGGTTCACGCTGTACAACGCCCCAAACAATCCGAAACACACAAACCCAAACAAATCAATCCAAAAAACAAACCCAAACCCAAAATGACAAGAGCAAACAAACCACCCCAAAAAACAAATCCAAAAAACCCAAACAAAACCAACCAACCCAAACCCAAACACAACCAACCAACCCAAACAAAATTATAAAGATTTTCTTCGCATGACTACGTGTAAATTATTCTTCCGGATAGTTTGTTTAACAGTATAATCCATTTTATCCGGACAATTATATATATGTTATTCGTCCGGATACTAGCTTACACGAAACACAATAATATGTACGCTTACTGGAGATACAGCGTGAACTGAGCCGCTATCCGGAGGAATAACATACGCTTATTCGTCCGATAACCGGACGGGGAGACACTCCGAAAAAAAATAGTTCCATCAGCAGTACACCCTACGCGCAACACTGAATCACTTTAAAAAACAGCTATTTACCCCTAAACAATTAGATAAATCGTAAATAAATAAGTTTGGCCATCTGGTGGAAAACAACCGCCCATAATATGTACGCCTACTGGAAATACGGCGTGAACTGAGCCGCTATGCGGAGGAATAACGTACGCTTTTTCGTCCGATAACTACGAACTATTAATTGATTAACGATTAATTGTCACAATAACGTTGAAATAAAATATTCCCGAAAATGAAGTTATCCCGCAAGGAAGCACGAAACGAATATTGATTTCCTCATTTTCGGTATATGGATGAGAAATGTTAAGAAGAAAATTCAATCTCACCGTTCTCTGTTCTTCGGCTCCGACCCGGACTAAATGAACGCGTGGCTCGTACTTGTGCAAAGAATTCAGCATTATTTGACCGTTGCCGTTTGATTTGTTCGTCAGCTTAACTTTGGCGAACGAGACGGCCTCTTTCATCCAGTGGGCACCGAAATTCGGGCTCTCCGGGTGTATGTAGATCGGATTCGGTGGTGCAACTTCCGCCTTACCACCCGGCACCCATTCGCCGTTCACGTATTTCCATCTTCGGAACGAGACAACAGCGTTGTGATAGAAAGCCAACGAAATATTGCGCGAGCGAAGAACGTCGTAATGCATCGCTTTTTTTTTTGTTGTACCTGTGAGGATCGATTTGGACGAATTCGAGAAGTAACGTGTACATCGCCGCTGGCTCGAGACCCCTCGCAACGACTTTTACGACGGGAAACATCCGCCTGGAAAATACACGATTCGCGAATCGAAGAGAATCAACAAGTATTTAGCTTCGTACCTTTTACGATTTTGGAGTGAAAATTCGATTTTGGAGCGGTCTATTGTTCTTCGTACGAATTTAGGACAGAAAGTTCATAAAAAGATAATCTCTTATAGTCATATATCAAAATATATATATACAAAAATGTATCTGTAAATGGATCGTTAAATAAACAAACACTGCTCTTTTCCTTTTTCGGGACACCAAAAACCCGAATGCCAAGCAAAAAATTCACACGCGACGTAAGAACACAAAGGAAACAAAACAAGTCAACTTTTCAACAAAATAAAATGAAAAAGTACGTCAATGAAGATCAGCGTAGCACGAGTGAATTTCAGGTAATTATCACAAATGCACGCGCGCACACACCTTCCGTTTTTCGTGACTATCATCTCGTTCGTGATGCACTGAAACCTCGTCCATAATTCACGATCCTCGAGTGACAAGGAGAGGGCTTGATTGTGATTGCCGCATTGTTGAGCGTTGCTCAAACGCTCGTGATGTCGTTCCTCCCGGCAATCGTGATCGCGCTCGGACTCGCAACAATTTCCAGTCGATCGCGAAGAACTGTCAAGTTCCGTTGCCGAGGACGATGAGACTGTCGACTGCATCTCGTCGAGCCTTCCTTTCAAAAAGAGTTTTCGTTCTTCTTTCAACATCGTTCGGCACGAAATATTTCGTTTCCGCCAAAAAGAAAAATACCGAGATCCATTCAACGTACGAAAGATGCCAAATGGATCACGGACTTTTGCGGACTTTTCTCACTTGACGTTCTGTGTATAATTTCTCGCAAAATACGACTTTTTTCGTGCTTTATCATTGCGTTTGTTTGAGGTTGTTGTGTTATATTGCGTGTCTATACTTGTTGTCTTTTGTAGTATCACGAATCGACCGATGTTTCGTTTCTACTGGAATTTATTTTTTAATTATTATTCAATTATTTTGATCATTGTTTCAATTATATTTGATTATTATTTTTAACGAAATTATTTTTCAAACTACAACCGACCAATAATTCTACAATAATTAAAGAGCAAATAGCAAAAACGACCGAGTTTTTCTCGAGAAAAATCCGCTCGTCGTTTATACTGATTGTTTTTTTTTTTCAAAAGCTCGTCCATGGATGAAGCCAATTACAACGTTCGATCAAAAATATTTCTTCAATTACGATTCGAACGATACGATCACGTACAAATTGACTCTCGCGGCCATTCGGACACGAATTACCCATCATCAAGATGCGACAAAAGAAATGCAAAAAAAAATACATCCCGTGGAATAAAGAGAAAACGGTCTAAGAATATCTCGTTCCTTCTGCGTACGATCGCATTTTCAATTCCCATCTCCTCGTCACCCGGTGACTGTCTGAATAGACAACGACAGAACTGTCACAAGGTGCTCGACGGATCGGGACGCGGGGCGGACGATAAGACGAGGTAGAAAAGATGAGTACGGACGATGAGTCATAGATCCCGATTACCACGATATTTCCCGGAGGTATAATCGAATTACACTTCGCCTCACTCTGTCTCTCTTCTTTGAAGAGCCCGCGTAATGTCCCGTCGCAGAGAGACGCTGCGGCAGCTCGCGCGCGCGTGATAAGTACCAAAAAGAAAAAAATGAACGAGGTTTTAAAAAAAGGAGGAAAATACGAGCAAAAATATATTCGAAGCCGGAATCCACGTTCGGTGTGTCTCACTCGAGGATATGCACTTGTAACACTTGGGCGCGATATTTCACACTAGACGGTGAACTATCGACGAGGCACACTCGTCGTCACTCAACGATCCACTTCTTCTTCTTCTTCTTCTTCTTCCTCTTCGAAGGGGGTACCACCTTCCTGTTCCTCGCTCGCATTCGGCGCCCGAGAACGAGAAGGACCAAAAGAAAAAAAATGAAAAATCAAGAGGCAAGAACGAAAAAACTCCTCCTTCGAACTTGCAACGGCGCAAAGGAGAAAAAAAAGAAGCGGAAGAAGGACCCGCGGAGCTCCGAAACGCGTTGACGAGTCTCTCAATTAGAATTCATTAGGATTGTTTGCTCGAGGCAACATGGCCCCTAGGAATCCCACGTGGATTGGACGTTTATTTCACGTTTTGTTGCTACCAACACCAGCCGATTGGACAACTCTACAATACTTTTCAGCAGTCTCGACACTCCAGACACGCCTTTTTTTACGACGCGGTTGCCAATCCCTCCGACGCTCCTTTGGTCCCCGACGTGACCGAACCAAAGAGGGAGACAGCGAGAGAACACGAGGGAAGAAGTAACCAGCCAGGGAGGATGGTAAAAAACGAAGAGGGAAAATCATTGTTGGCTCATCAGCGGTCACCGCCCATTACCTTTTTTTCCCTCTACCACCTGTAACAATAAAAATAGGCGGCGGATACACTGCGCACACCAACCTTGCAACCATCGTCAACTATTATTCCGACATCTTCCAATGTGTCTTTTTTTCACTTCAGTTTGGCGTAATTTTTGTTTATCGCGGAACACTATGTCCGTCTCTCTCTCTCTCTCTCTCTCTCTCTCTCTCTCTCTCTCTCTCTCTCTCTCTCTCTCTCTCTCTCTCTCTCTCTCTCTCTCTCTCTCTCTCTCTCTCTCTCTATACGTACATATATATATATAGATATATATGCATGTATATACATCCTTTTTTCTTCTTTACAGCTCGACTTATTCATATTTTCTATTACCCGATGTGGGATATCCACGGGAGTCGTCGATAGAGAGCGAGACGAGTTTCGCGCGTTTCCTTCCCTCAGTTGTGCGATCCAGTCCGCGAGAAAGAAATTTTTTTCCATTTTTTCGTCTTCGAGTGTTTTTTTTTCAAACACCCGGTCTCGGTGATACCTATAGTTTGAGTGCCTTCGAAATTTCGTGTCAACATCCTTCCAATTGGAACTCTGTGCAGATCGATCTCACGTCGAAGGGATGCTGTATTGTCGCGATCGTACGAACCCATTTGCTCCCAGCGATCGCACGGCACGTTGAGTAATTTGTCGCCTTTCTCGATTAAGATTCTAACTCGTGAAATAAAATTCAAGGATATGCGACGCACCGAACGTTTTTGTACGACGTGATGAAAACAATCTGCGATGTTGCCGGAAGATTTTATAAACTGTTCTTCTATAAAATTATGGAAGGTTTTTGAGGGCCATCGGCGATTTTGGTGTGAGTGTTAGTAAAGAAAAGTCGTGTTTATTTCACCAGACGATGGAAATCCGTATCTGTTTCGTTGAGGACCGTGAATATTAAGGGTGAGTGAGAAAAACTATTGTTCGTTGGCGCTTTATTCGAATAAATAATAATAATCGTGTCGAAGAAATTGAATAATTGGTAGCGGGGAAATAAACAAAATTGCCACAATGAGTGAGCTCGTTTAGCCCCTCGGACGTTGATATTAACCATTTGTTCGTTTATTCGATTTAAAAAGTTGTAAACGCAAACGCAAAAATCGACGGTGGAATGAAATCATTTTTCTCGCTATATATACGACGAATGTAATCGTGGGTATGGCGACGAGGGAGAAGTTTCGGACGTAGCTATTTAAAAAAGGGAGATAAACGTAATGAGAAAAATCAACAAAGTGCACGACACAGAATCGTCTAGTGCGTGCGACTCCATAATGTTGTACGAAATGTTTGACCAGGGCCATGAGCTTGTTTGCGATCTTTTTTCTTTTCGTCTGTAATGTTCTCGTGTATACATACATACATATATGTGTGTGTGGGTGTTTACACAATTTATTAATTTATTTCACAGTATGGGCATCAGCCCGCAGTAAAAAATAACAAAATCCATAGGTGCCTACCTTTTTTGATAAGCGATTTAAAACTGATACCAAGGCAAGAAGATTCCTCATGGTGAAATTTTTCATAGAATTGAATATCGACAGACGCGTAGTTGAAACAAAAGCAATCTAAAAAGCTCTAAACCGTTTTCGAACAATTGCATTTGTACGATGTTCAAGCTCGTGTCGCCAAAAGTCAAATCCACTGTAGAGACGTTTGGTCTTGCGGATAGTTGTCCAACGAATTTGTTGATCTTTAGGTCGCGAGAAATCTGAAGTTTGGAATAAAAATTTCGAGGGGAAAGACGATAACGAGGGAATCTCGAATTTTCTTTGTTCTGTGAAAAATAAAACCAAAACCGAAGAAACCAAAATTCCATCCCTCTGATAGTGAGACTCGGCGGAAGTTCTCTTCGTTATCACGGATTATCCTTTTGGTGTGATACGAGCACATATTTGATTAGGAGATCGCTGCTCAATCTGTTTCATACACTACGGATAATGCGAGTAAACAAATTCAAAATGGGCAGACCTGACGTGATTTATGAAGAACGCTTCTACCGTTCATCTTATTCAGTTAGATTCGTATTCTGCAGCTAGCTTTTGCCCTCGACTTCGTCCGCGCTGTACCAGTTGAAATAGTTATTCCGACTACAAGGTCCACAGTTTTTGATAATTCACCTTGGTTATTTTTTTAATTTGTATTCCATATTCACTGACTTTTTGTCCCCTACATCTCTATTAAAAGTATGGATAGTTTGAGTATTTACTTCCGAGAATTTAAATGTCAATCATATTGACATATCTTAACTTTACTTAAGAAAAAAATACTCAAACGAAACCTTTAAATTTCGGATATGTTATTTTCTGACACGATTTATCTAAAATTAGAAATTTAATCGATCTCACAAAATTTCATTAGGGTAATTCTGGGAGATTGAGCCATAAGGGAGAGCTGGCCAGAAGAAATGTTTCATAGAACCGCGTCCTAGATTTCATGCTATTGCTTAATTCGCTTTGCGTCGTGCGCAAAAAAAATTTGTAGTAAAATCCTTTTTAATTATTCTGTCTACTGCTATATTTTTCTGAAGGTTTCATGTTTTATATTGCGGTGATGTTATTTTGTAAAAGTAATGTTTACTTTTGTATTTCTTGAATAGTTCACGAAGAGTGCTTTGTTGTAACCTCAAGATTTCGCATGTATTGTTTCTACTTGTTTACACATTAGATGTGGCCATCCCTTCCGAGAGATTAGGAAAGATGTCCATGTACAGTCGGTGTATGATGGCCATACTATCAGTTGTAGGGTATTCAAGTAATTCATTTTTACGACATTCGTTTTAGATTCCTAATAAGTAAAAGAGAAAAGCAATTGCTCTACGGGGGAACTGGATTCAAGAATAGTTAGAAGCAGCTATTAGTGCTGTAAAAAATGATGAATTGTCGGTTTGTACGGCCACTAGGACCTACGAAATACCTGGGAAGAGCGTAGAAAGACGATACAAGAACAATGACAAAAAATGTTGAGGAGAAAATTATTATGAAACTCGTCTCATCGAAGACTGGCTTTAGTGGATAGTATGCGAACTTTGGGTGCACAAAAATTATACTGATTTCGATTATATTTGGCCTAAAGAAAAAAATTATGAATAAAAATATAAAAACAATGAAAAAAGCGAGAGCATAATGCTCTGTAACTGGCCGTCCCACCTCTACTCCTCTGGCCATCACACCCGGATAGTCCGGGAGAGATAGCCAATCGTGATTTTAATAAAATAGTTATTTTAAAGCTGATCTGATAGGATTATGTCTTAATATTGTAATATATCTTAAAGTAAAATGTTCAGAGTTTAATCGAAAATAAAGATAAGTTAAAAAACGTCTGTACTTTTATTTTGACGGATCCTTGAAAAAACTATGGCCAACTGCTCGGATGTACCCTGTACGCTATGTTTTGCATTTTTCTATCATTCCCGTGGGTTAAAATTAAAAGATGTTCTCGGTTGGTTACTCGAGAGCAGGCGACATAGAGCTGACCATGCGAAAAGCAGGCTGTTCATAGGTCGACTCCAGCCGGTCATAGCGTTTGTCCTTACGATTTGTTAAACGTAATCGCAAAGCAGACGATTATGGGAAACTGCACTCGTTTGAATTGAAACGAAAAGTTATTGGGAATAAGTGGTATCCGCGGTATGAGTATCGTCTCACCACGTCCCCCGATGACGTTTCATTGTAAAGCAATTAATTGCTCGACTTATACTCGTTCGATTTAAATGAAACATATACCATCAACTTCGTGGCATTTTAAGCTATACAACAGAGAAAACCATATTTCATTCGGTTCACTAGTTTTCAAGTGAGTGATGCGAAGACATACAGGCATACAGACAGACTTTACAGCTTTATTATGAGTATAAATTAGATAAATTCAGAAACAACAAGGATCGTTGATTCCGAGGGTAAAATGATATTGGAAGAAAGTATCTGTTAGCGAATGTCTCAATGTGAAGTCTGTAGTTAACGGCAGCGATGAATAGTCAGCGAGCCTCGCTGCGAACGAAAATAGTGCCTGCTATGAATTTTGGACCATTCATTCATTAGTCGCGCAAAGTCTGTCCGGAAACAGCAAAATACTTGAAATTCGTGCCGGAAAATTTTAAATATCATTTTTGTTTTCTTCGAAAGACAATTTTTTATTTTCAATCCATTTTCAAAGAAGTATTCTAGACATATATAAAATGTTTTGTAGATTTTTACTTAAAATTTTAAAAATATCTCAAGCTTTGAGGAACGAAGAGAATCTCTTGCCTAAAAATATATAGTCGACTGTGAAACTGCAGCTACAAATTTTCTATCATTAAGGAGGTACGATCACTTCCTCGGGGTCAAAAAACAAGTCTAAATTTATTTCACCCACAGCTGCTCTGATTTATGTTTACTTATGTTGATTATTCGATTATCGATTATAATGTGCCAAATGTTGTTGTAGATGATGAATTTATTGCACATGAACAAATAAAAACTGAAAAATTAGGTTGCCAATGACTCGGTAGTAGCCTTTATAATAATAATATTAACATGTCTACCTTAAAAGCGGAGTAAAAAGACATATCGAAAAATCAGCCGGAAACCTATTAAAATAGGCTTGAATTACCTCAGCGGAATTAACATGATAGGCAGAATATAATTGTACATATTATTGATACGTGATAAATGATAAAAGTCCATGAATTGTTTTTTGCATATTTTGGGGCCCCTAGTATTCAAAATAATTGCAAAACATAGCTAGGTTATGTTCGCCAAACGCATCAGCTGTTACTCGCGACGTTGCTAAGCTGTGGGTGCTATTTCGTCGTTCTGACAATTTTCAACCGGAAATGGAAACTTTCTTGTAATGCAGTGCTTTAACTACACGGTGAAGATTGATTTTCTTATTTTTTACACTATCTGTTATATCTAATCTATCGAATTTCAGTTTTCCAACGGGTTTGGTTGGATACGTGAGCAGGCTGACCGTGATCACTGCACTTCCGGTTGACCGTCTCCATAAGACGACGTGCTTCGGTGACTCAAAGTCCTCGGCTTTGCAGTTTTATTGCGAAACAACTAAACGGTCAAAATAGCCGAAATTTTGGCCATAGGCGTATAAAGTATTCGTCAAAATCATATAAAAATTTTTAATCCGAAAGTTGGATTCGTAGTAATGATCGTACCTCCTTAAGTACATTTTGAATCAACGTCAGCCAAACTGGACCTGCGTGAATATTCCACATTGCAAAAATACAGAACTGAATGATCCCATGCAAATATCAAAAAAGAGGTACTTCGGAATTGTCATGCTCACTCGCGACTATTTTATACGTACCAACGCTCCTCGATGACGACTGAAACGAATGATCGAGCATTATGAAATACACGTTTGTCAATAAATGAAAAAATCTCCGACGTAATACTCATTGCAGCGGGGAACGTCCGAAGAAAAGGGCGCAAAACGGGCAAATGGAAGTGCAAATGTGCGTCGGTTGGGTCCTATCTGTACATTCGGCGATCGGCAACACACGCGCTCGTGCTCCCGCATCTCAGCCGGTTTGCCAGGATCAAAAGGTTTGAGCGCAAACAGCCACAAATAGAAAGTGAATATAATACGCGTGTATACAACGGTGGCGCGGGAGGTAGCTCGGTAGGACCATAAGGGCCATAAAAATTCTTGGGTTAATCAATGTTTAATGTTGCGCGCGGGTTTCCGCGGTGAGTTTTTACAACGCCTTTAACCTGGGGAAACACGAAGCCATATGTCTCTCTCTCTCTCTCTCTCTCTCTCTCTCTCTCTCTCTCTCTCTCTCTCTCTCTCTCTCTCTCTCTCTCTCTCTCTCTCTCTCTCTCTCTCTCTCTCTCTCTCTCTCTTCTCCGCCTGTCGCGATGCTGCCGGTTTTTTTCTTCTCCCCGTATCTTCCTCTGCGTTCATTCTCCTTCTCTCTATCGCGTTTACTAAAAAAACTAAATATCGCTGTAATAATGTACTCTCGAGGTGGACGAACCGAAGACAGCGGGGATTTATTATATTATATTTGAGGGATGCCGCCGTTGAGGTGTATGCCACGAAGGAGGGCGAGAGAGAGAGAGAGAGAGAGAGAGAGAGAGAGAGAGAGAGAGAGAGAGAGAGAGAGAGAGAGAGAGAGAGAGAGAGAGAGAGAGAGAGAGAGAGAGAGAATGAGAGGATGAGGTGGAAGATGGTAGAAAAAAAAGACATGATACCTGCCGAAGCTCTCATACGGTTCGGCGGAAAAAAAAGCTTTATTATAGTTGTATACAAGAAGGAAAATCATTTTCTCGTGTACGTCGGCACACGTTGCCACTTTGTTCTCGGCTGGCGGTGAAAATAATTTCAGAACTCGTACGGTAACATAAATATGGGGAAATGCGCAACTGCAAACATTCAACAATATTTACGAACATTGATGAACGAAAAGAAAATGATGGCGTGGAATTATCAGGACCGGCAACCGATTTTTTTAGTGCGGAGAATATTTTTTTGCCGTTATTCGCGCCTGGGACCTGCTCCAAAACTTTGGATATCACATGCCATTGTATGCGCGATTATGCGTGAATTTTGGGGGAAAACGACTACCGAGATGGGAAGATTATTTTTTTCTGACAAAAATTTGACGTTTCAGATGTAATCCAATCATATCCGATTGGTTACATCAGTTTTGATAAATTCATTAGACATACTCGTACGTCTTTGAGCCTGCACCTAGTATATGGAAGTAAAACAGTCTGGGTCAAAGTACATTTTACATCAATTTCGAAAGAAACAAAAATGGCGTATACCTCGGAATATTTTGATTCTCTAACATTTCAGTTCCAACTCCACTGTATCGGAAGGACAATATTATCCGATTTGTTAAATCCTCAGTTTCGTTAAATGCATTTTCGATAAGTGATTCTAGAGAACTTCGGCATTTTCTGCATAACTCCGGCTAGTGGACCACATTGAATCGATTCATTTCTACAGATTGTGATAGACGCATGCAAAAGGCTCATTTCAATATCTGGCAAGGCAATTCTGTCTATTTTTACAATTGCTCTTCTAATTATTTAATAATTAAAAGAATTATCTAATAATCGATATCACTTTCAGTCGTGGCTGAAAAATTGAAACGCGGTTGGACTAACGAAGTATAGGACTGAACAGTTGGCTGCGCAGGTCTGTGACGGTAGAATTCCCCCGTACAACAATTTCTTTTTGTCAGTGAGTGTGTGTGTGTATATATATATATACACCAACCCTTGAATGTACAAAATAAACTGCTCATCATACAAAGTGTCCGAACGCGATTCCTCGAGTCGCCGATTTTACTTGGGTGTCGAAGATTCTTCTCGCATCGGCAAATCTCGATGTCTCGATCGAGATGACAAATTTTCGGGCTCGGCTAACTCCTCGTCGTTCGTCCTTTTCTCGCGGAATTCTTTTCTGCCGCGATTTTCACGGACCACATAATTGACACTTCCGGTGGAATTAATTTCGCTGTACTCCGGACGCTCGTCGCGGCGATGCTCACGAACCCCCGATGATACCGTGCAATTGTTCTCACGAAGCAAAAAAGCTCCGCTCGGCTGCTCAACGAGGCCAGTCTCGCGATCGTTCGATCCTTTGCTCCTAGTTGCGTGGAGCCAATCTTGCTGATCGCGACGATTCGAATAGTCGACAAACGCGTAATTCTGCAATCGATCGAGTGCGAAAAGTCTCTCGATGAAAACTCCACGATTTTTTATCGCCGCGAAGTTGAGAATTGAGGAATTTGTGCCGCAAATCGCGGAAGTGACGATCCCGGAATTGTAGAGGATATTGAATGATTTTTTATTTGGATTTGTGTGGATTTGTCAGGTCAGGCCCAAACAAAAATCATTCCAAGTATCACTCGAGCAAACTCCAACAAACGCAAACAGAAAATGGTTTAAGGAATCATTAAAAAAAACAAAAAAAAATATTAAAAAAATTATTTAAACAAACGTGAACGAAAAATTATTCGACCACATCCGAAAAAAACCATTTCAACAAACGAAAATAAAACTCATTCCACCTAGGCAATAGAATATTTGAGAAATTAAATTTAGAGATTTAATAAATCCAAACAAAATCTCTTTTTGTTCATTTAATACACATCTTTTTCATTTTCCTGGCGTACGAATGCGTATCGCAAAATAAATATCCCATAACCATTTTGCGCTAAGAAAACAACTTATTATTTTTTAATTGTATCTGTCATACGCCAACTTCAATTCTATGTGTTAATACTCGTCTCCGCTACTCACTACTCGTTAAGGAAATCACACCCAATTAAGGTGGGCCAATTTTTATTTTTCACGTGATTTTTTATTCTCAAACGAATATTTATTTCTAAAAATTATTAGAATTTTCGTTTTAGGTTTTTTGAATACTAAATCGACGTTTACCCCGCACGCCGTTAAAAATTGTCTCGAAGTACCATATATCCATCGATGTGTGCAATGATAAATGAGAAAACTCACTGTTTTGCCCTCGGCCAGTCCGGAAACGCCGTTATGGGGTGGAATCTGCGCTATCCAGATACAATCTTCCGGCAGGATTTGCTGTAAAATATCCTTCTCCGTCGTCAAATGTGGAAATCCCAATGAATTACCGGAACAAATACCAACTTGGGAATTCGAGGAGAACGGGAATATCGAAGCGGATAGAAAACCATCGGGTATCAGCTACGATGGGGACAAAGAAAAACAAATAATTTTCTAATAAAGAACAATGATTTTTTCCTTTTTTATTCCATGTTATATATATATATATATATATATATATATATATATATATATATATATATAATTTATGTACGTGTATATATATACACGCACACGTTTATCTTCTAATGTTCATTTTTATTTCCGGTCTGTCATCACTTAGTCACGCAATCGTATATCATGATGTCGTTCGAAGCATGGTCGAGGATATTCAATTACACAATATATTCGCGCTTTTGTCTCTTTCACGTGTTCATATGTGCACAAGCTCAGGACTAATTGGGAACTTATCGTGGATTTTTTAAATGCCTTTTCGTTTGTTCTAAGTTATCTAAAATTTGGAAGAGTCTGGAAGCGACGTTGTATTTTTTTATTCTAAATCCTTATCAGTAAATTTGGTACTTTATGCACAGGTAGACGAAAAGAAAGATACATCACGGAACCCAATTTTTCCTGAACTGTGGTAACGTTATATATATATATATATATATGTATATATATATATATAATATCGCTCTTTCCACATTTAGTATAGTATAGTTACATTTCGCACTTGATGAATATTCAGCGATATCAGAAATTCACCCTCACTCTGCAAACTATAGGTCCTTCAAATGCACATAGTGCCGGCCTACGGTTAAAACGTCGATGAGCTTGACAAGCTCGCGACGTTTCTTTTTGCCGCTCTCGACATATCTTTCGTGTAACACGATTGCTCGTTGATTAATTATTATTTCCTTCGAGCTTTGCTTTGTTCTACCATAGTTGTTTGTTTTATTTATTTCGTAATATAATATTTGATTGAATTAGGTAAAATTATGTAGTACGATATACACTTCTTTTTATTCAATTTTCCTTACGCACGATTGCCCCATTCTTTGCGAGCGAGGCGATTCTCCGTTTTTACGAGTTACACTAAATGTACGGATTATTCATTCGTTTCATATATGCACATTTTCCTTGGACACACAACCGTTATTTATTTGGCATGGCTTTTTCCACCATTTTTCTTCCCTTCTTTTTTACAACAAGTTCAGAATACTCCACATTTGGAGTTTTGTATGCTTTTTTTTTCGTCCACGGCGAGTTTATTTTTATAGCTCGAATAAAGCGCCGTTCAGAGTCGAAATTTTTGTTTTTCTCATTTGCCCGGCGCTCGCATTTGACGCTTCAATAATCGCCCGGAACCCGCTTGCGAAGCAAACTCGACGAATTCTTTGATATTGTAGGATTTTAAAATAAAAAACGACAATTCGGAACACGACGTATGTACGAGAATTCGGTAATAATCTGGCGAAAAATGCTAATTCGACGACACTTTTACATTTTCGATTATCTTCCATCGTTATTTTATTGCAATAATATAATACGATTATCTTTCTCTCTTTGTGATATTCCTCGACTAATAATATGTGTATATATATATATAGTATATATATATACTCTTTGGTTCAGCAGACTCCAACGACGGGAATGCCATGTGTATAATGGATAAATTATTTATCGAAATGGGAGATGACATAAAAGAATCTATAAAAAAAGTCGTCGGACTTTAAAGTCCAAATTTATTTGATTTTATTTTCAACATTGATTTCGAGTCTTGATTGTTTGCAGCTGCGATTACGTCTGTCTACGTGTAGACAGGACAAGAGATTTTTGTTGCTTTTACTTGTTACATGTAAAGTTATGATTTTAATTTGATTGAAGTCATGTTTTCAATGTCATTAAAATTCACGATTTCAATAAAGTTTCATTGGATTTTTATTAGATTTTATCGGAAATTGTTGTAGTGCTTGTGGTCAATAACAGCACTGACATTTGCGCAACTATTTTTTAAGGTTGCGCCTTCGATCATTGTCGACTTTTTTCCATATCCACATTTTTCGTTACAAAGCGATCGGGAAGCATTGTTCGAAGTATGGAGAAATTCGATAGATTACTGCAATTGATTGATCGATATGCACACACACACACACACACATATATATACGTAAATATAGTAGGGTGGCATAAATTTGAGCTCAATTTTTTCTTTTTTCTCCCCATTCTGTTATCTACTTTAAAGGGACCTTGTAAAAAACTTTGCGGAAAAGTTGTGCAAGTAAAACTCGATGCTACTATCTACTTTAAAGGGGGGAAAAAATAGTCTCGAAAGCTGCCAGCGGTCAAAAAATATTTAGAAGTCACTCACGCCTCCTAAAATTCAAAGTTTTCGTTAAAAAATCGATTTTTTTTCGTCCACTTCTAACCCATGAATTTTACGCTTTATCATTTTTTAATTAAGCTCGCGAAAGCTCTAGCCGGCCAATGAATTTCGATTTTGTTCTTCTCTTCGCAATCATAAATTTAACACTTTGCCAAATTTTCAAACGAATTAATCCTTCTTTTCTTTGGCAACGGATTTTTGAAATTTACCTCATACTTCTAGCCCGATAAAACGGGGGCCTGTAGTTTTGTTTACGGACAAGAGCTTTAAAAAATTATTTTATGAGAACAAAGATTTAAATTCTTGGGTTAGTAGTGCGAGGTAAATTTGAAAAATCTGTTTCCAAAGAAAAACGATCAATCGTTTCAAAAATTTTGCAAAGCGTCAGATTTATGAAGGAGAGTAAAACAAATGGCGAAGATTGGAAAATTCGAAGGTCTTGAGCGACCACTAAATATTCATTGACCAGCTAGAGCATTCGTGAGGTAAATTTAAAAATTACAAAGTGTAAAATTCATGTATGAGAAGTGGACGATAAGAAATTTGATTTTTTAATTAAAATTAAAATTTTTGGGTGGCTTGAGGGACCCCGAAACAATTTCTGGCCACTCGCAAATTTCGCGACAACTTTTTTTTTTCTTCAAAGAAGGTTTTCTTCAAGTACGGTGAGAAAAAGGAAAAAATAGAGCTTAGATATGTGCCACCCTAATATATATATATAAATATATCGTAATAATCATTTTGTTTAACACAGTAGGAGAAGATTCCGGAAAGGAAGATAAATTGGCGAAAGAATACTCGTAAAATAATCCACCGAAGGATTCGCCAAATAATTACGAGGGAGGGGAAACAATCATCGTAATAAATGGTCACTGACGATAATCGCAATAAGGAGCTTATATGGATTTCCAACGCACCCACCAATGAGAAGCCGAATACCAACGAAAATATTCTATAAGAATCTCTAATTTTGCGTTATTTCCGGAAAATATTTACAAAAAATGGAAGTGTATCAAGCGCTTCCGCGTTAATTTCGTAAGAAAAAACGATCACCTACGAATCTGAACATTTGAAGTATTTTTCGGACCAAAGTTCGGAATTCCGAGTCCACCGTATAGGCAAAAAAAAATGGTATCCCATTTGTTACGTCCTCAGTTTCGTCAAATGCATCGAACATGCTCGTACATTTTTTTAACCTACGCCCAGTACATACTTCGGGAGAAAATTTGATTGATTCTAGACAAACAAAAATGACAACGTCCTGATAATCTCATTATCGCAGGCGACATATTTCGACGACCGTTTCTACAGAGATTCGTAACTCTGGCTAGTGGACCACATTAAATTGATTAATTTTCTACAGATTGTGATAGACAGATGAGAATCGCGAGTTGCTGATTTCTTTTGCTCGAAAGTCGATCCGTCCTATTTTTCTACCATTTCCCTACGACACCTTCGACCGAGATTCAATTGAATTATCTAACAATGGTATATAGTACGGATAGTAAAGGGTTTTTCAATGGCCCTCTCTATATTGATATCACTATCAGTCGTCGTTACACAATCACGGCTCTGCTTACATCACCTAAAGGTTATATCGACAATAAGTTTCGAGTAACAGTTTCTCATTTGAGAAGAGCACAAGTTACCGTCGACACTTTCATATTTTCATTGTCTCTTTTTACGCCTGTTTTTTGCTTTCTTTGTTCGAGTTCGGCTCGTGTGGCAGAGAATCGCCAAAAGTTACAGATCATAGATACTGCTTCTAAATTCGAATTGGCTGCTGCTCTTCGATCTTACAAGGTGCCCTCTATTCTGTGGATGTTCTTATATTATCTCCCTGTTCAAAAGAGGACAACCAGAATTTCGACAATTCGTCGTTCGAAAGCGCGCTCCTCCGGACAATGGACAATCTTTGATTTTTCCATATATTCGTCGGTCGTCACAGACAAAACACTTGGACTAGCCATAGATCTTACAGTATTTCACAATGACAAATGCACACGAATATTCGATTCTAACGTGCGGAACTTTCTCTCGTTCCACTGATATACATAATGAATGGAAATGGGGTCTATAAAAAATTGGCTGATCAAAATTTCATCGGGGTTCTTAGTAGCCTGTGCAGGATTCTAACGACGACGAATATCCGAGTACGCGTTTTTTCGCTTGTCTCCCTTTTTGCGTTATATTATTCATGTAAACCCACTATTATCTCGAAAAAGATCACAACGCGTTGTACTTTTGAGCTGAAATATATATATATATATATATATATATATATATATATATATATATTCGAATAAAAGACGATATGCCTTGAGAGTCTGTTCTTGTTACAGTCTGTTTAAAACGTTTTTTTTCATCTATTCGTTTTGTCTTCTGATGCAAGAACATGCCAGCATATACTTATCTACGGTAAAATCGTTCTAATTCGCGATGCATCGGTCGTACAATATTCTAGATCTGATTATCCGTGGGCGCGGAGCTTTTCTGATAAAATTCGTACTTTCGTATTAATGCACATTTACAGTTGATTACTTTGGCAAAAAAGCAAACGTTGGACTCGCATAGTTCGATCGTTGTTTTTTCGAAAGTCGAGTACGAGGAAACGGTTGGGGGTGGGGGGCTGGGATGTTTAATCGTTAATGACTACGTTGGCAGAAACCACGAATTTTGTGTGGTTACGAAACAAAATATCGAAACCCCTTTAACGAGGGAAGGACGTCTCTCGTTACATTGTGGAACTACAAATTCGTCATTAATAATTAAATTATATATATATATATATATATATATATATATATATATATATATATATATATATATATATATATATATATATATATATATATATATATATATATATATATATAGATTTGCCTCAAGGTGAACGGTATTTGTGTCCTGCGATTATAATTGAGACATGCCATCTTTCATGGTAATTTGTTTCAATGATCAATCGTTCCTGAGGTGTGAAGGGCCGAATATACATATCCAATTTTGCAATAAAATGTTGCAAACTTTCACAATGCATTTCAGCATATTTTCAGAGACTTCCGCACCGCTTTTTCCCCTCCATTACAATTTTCCACGTGAACAAACACAAATCCAAATTTGGTTAAACTTTGTTTGAAAAGTTGTGTTTCTCTCTCCACAGTTCAGCGTCTTTTAATGTTTCCAAACATTGGGAAAACCGAAACAATTTCCTGCCCAATCGGAAAATCGAAAAATTCGGCGGCATTTTCCGAATTCGAAACAATTTCTACTCCAATTTCGAAGCAAATCGATAAAAGTACAGTAACAGGCGAAAAAAAAATCTGGCCGTGCTAATTCCAGATTCTCACGAAGTACGAGTACGAGAAATGTCTGCGCGATTGGTCCATGCTTCTTACAGATATGAGTGGTACTGGATTATCGACCTTGTTGTTCATTTTTTGTTATTTCACTACGACATTTCGAGCCCTGAACGCCGTACATTTAGAATAAACGTAAAATCAACCACAACGGAATGATTATCAACCTCACGAATTTGATACCAAACTGTCCAATGATCCAAAACAATTCATAATCAAATCACAAGTGGAGATAAAAAAAAAACGAATGCTTTTCTCGGATAAAATGAGTGGAACGATCGACGTCCAGCTCTCGATCACAGCGCTCTACGCATATAGATCGACGGGGTCAAATATTGGACTTAAGTCAAAGGGAAAAAAATGTTGGTCCCATTAAAATTACAGGATGGGTTGTCCAGCAGGAATATTCATAAACAAATGTTCCATTATCGACCTATTTCTTTCTTTTTCTTACACTCGAACTATATATTTCGTTCGTTTCTCTCGTTTAGTGCTCAATCCACATAACCGTTTGTTTAAACCAGCTGCACATACCGTTCACTTCGTTCTATGCCCAAACATTTACGTAATATTGACCTATTACCTACTAAATAATTCATATATATATATATATGTATATATATATACATACATATATATATTTTTTTTTATCACATATTAAATCTTTTGATAATAAATACTAATAACCTATTAACAATAATAAATCGTTAACGTGTGTATGGTGTAGAACGCTCCGTTTTGATTATCTTATAACACACACACACGCACACACGCGCGCACACACACACACACGCGCGCGCACACACACACACACACACACACGCACGCACGCACGCACGCACGCACGCACGCACACATATACAGGGTGGACCATTTATGGTTACCACCTCACATATTTCCGTTGCCTTTAGAATGACGAAAAAAATGTCATTTTTGTCAAGGTCATAGTTTTTGCGTTCTCAAGGTCATCAATGGTTTTTCAAATAGGAACATGTTTTTTTTTTATCACGAAGTTGTAGCTGATATCCAGACGAATCCAACGACCTATGATTTGATAACCTTGAAATGATTTTTCACCAAAATATTTTTGTAAAAAATCATTCCAAGGTCATAATATCAAAGGTCGTTAATAATACCAGCGTCTTAATAATTTAAAAAAATGTTCCCATTTAAACACGACTGATGTCCTTGAGAGAAGTTTTTGCATTCCCAAGGTCATCAATGGTTTTTCGAATGGGAACATATTTTTTTTTATTAAGACGTTGTAGCTGATATTCAGACGAATCTAATGACCTATGATATCATGACCTTGAAATAATTTGTTACCAAAATATTTTGGCGAAAAATTATGTCAATCGCGTCAATATCATGTCAAAGTCATGATATCATAGGTCGTTGGATTCATCTGAATAACAGCTACAACGTCTTGATAAAAATAAAAAAAACATGCTCCTATTTGAAAAACCATTGATGACCTTGAGAGCGCAAAACCTATGACCTTGACAAAAATTAACTTTCCACCACTGTATCAGCCCTTCAAAATCAATCAAATTCCCTCCTGTCATTTTTTTCGTCAGTCTAAAGGTAACGGAGATATTTGGGGTGGTCACGTTCATTGGTTCATCCTGTATATACAGCCTTGGCCACAAGTATTAGGCATCCTGTAAATTTTATATCCGGACGAAAAATCTAATATGTCGGCGAACAAATATCGTAAACCAATTTACCATACGTAGCTTTGAAGCGGACAAAGCCAGCTACATTTTCCTTTTTTATTTTTGTTTTTGCGATTTATTTTGTACCCGGTACGTCATTTAAAAAATGCCCGTTTTTCACAATTTTCGAACTTGACCAAATCGCGTGCTAAAGTTTAAAAACTAGTATCTCACAATTTAGTGGTAAGATCTTTAAAAAGGATACCGTTGGCTTTAGTTTTGTGCTTAAAAAAAAATGCGGTTTTTTACGCAGAGTTATTCAGTATTTCTTTTAAAAAACGGCAGGTTTCCGAAAAACCGGCACCGTGCAGCATAACTTGAAAACTATGATGTTCGGAATATTTACCCGAACGATTAAAGAGTTGTATTTTGTTATTGTGGTGTCACAATTTTTTTATGTTTATTTTGTTTTCGGTAGATTTTATTTATTTTCGGTTGATGGTCGACGGTTTGTCTCATTCATTTATTGCCGTTACTTTGAAACAAAGATGTTTTAATGAAAATATCAAGAGGAGAAAAGGTACATACAGCATTGGTCAAAAGGCACCCGTATAGTATATTGACATACTAAAAAGTGCACAAAGCTATTAAAATTCCTTTGACCTAAAGCTAAGACGGCTTCATCAGATATAAAATGAAATAATAGAAAACCTCTTTTGAAGGATTGCAAAACACCTAGATCGTAAAACCGCTAAACATGTGCGTTTTTTAAATTTCGACGAAAACTTTGGCCAGTCGTCATTTGCTTTTCTTAGAGTGGAGAAGTCGTTTTCTGCGATTTCATTAATTCAGCGCGATTCCTTGTTTCCGATAATGTCGAAAAGTAACGAGCTTTCATACGAAAAACGAGCAGAAATTCCGCTTTTTCACAAACAAGTCCCAAGTCGAAATATCGAAGCAATCGTAATAGTTTTATGTACTTTTTGAAATATCAATGTTTTCTGGGCGTGCCTAAACTTTTGGCCAAGGCTGTATGTACCTTTTCTCCTCTTGATATTTTCATCAAAACATCTTTGTTTCAAAGTAACGGCAATAAATTAATGAGACAAAATCGTCGGCTATCAACCAAAAATAACGATGCAAAGAAATGTTGGAAAAAAAATCTTCAAAAAATTTAGTGACTTCTAAATAACAAAATTCAACTTTTTACTCCTTAAACTGGATATTCTGAACCTCATTGTTTTGAAGTTACGCCGCACGATGCCGGCTTTTCGGGAACCTGCCGTTTTTTCAAGAAAAATAAAATAACTGGGACAAAAAATCGCAAGATTTTTTTTTATTTTCAAAACGAAGCTAAAGCTAACGGTGCCCTTTTCAAAGATCTTATCACTAAATGGTGAGATTACTATTTTTCAAAGTCCAGCGCGCGATTTTGCAAAGTGCGGAAATCGTGAAAAATCGGCATTTTCAAAATGTCGTACCCAGTATGGAAAAAACAGCAAAAATAAAACCAAAAAAGGAAAATGAAGCTTGCTTTGATCTCGTCGAAACCCCGTTTTGTAAATTGGTTTGCGATTTTTTCCGCCGAAATATTCGATTTTTTGTTCGAACATTTACAAGGTGCCTGATACCAAGGCCACTGTATATATATATATATATATATGCATGTGTACCGTTCGACAAGCATGCATCGTTCTCCGAATTTCATTAAAATGTATCTTTCAATATTAATTAATATACCCGATCCGTCCACTATATGCGTTCCTCCATACGTCCAATTTTTATAATTACTTTTGATCGTATCGTTAGTCAAATTCACAAGTAGGTGTACCGGTATGGCAGTGTATACACTGCCATAAATATATATATATATATATATATATATATATATATATGCATATGTACCCATCGTTCGTTTGATCGTTTGCCCAGTAATATAATATTTTATACTCAATCAAGATCGTAAATTCGTCGAACCGAAACTACGCGAACAATCGAACAATGTAATTGGAGAAATGTTAGTCCTAGATGAGTTCGGAGACAACGAGGCGAATGTAAGAGATGCGCGTACCTATATATGCGAGGAGAGAACGATGAAATACCTAAAATGCACCGTTCTTTTTTTTTTTTATAATTTCTCTTTTTGGGGTTATATACGAGACACGTGTTTCAGCGAGTGTGATTCGCTCGGGTCACTCGAACTATTATAATGTAATACTTAATATATCCAGTCCATCGAAAGGCACAATTTTGATAACCAATTGAAATACTTTTTCCCATTTTTACGCTCTTTTTACTTTTTCGTAAAGTTGAAGTGTCGTTACGATCATGGCAACTTCGATATTTGCAATAAATATAATTCCACCGCAACGTGAACCCTCGAGACCGGAAGAACTCTCGGGCGTGGCCCGTGTAAACCCCGCAGCTCCCTCTCGCCCTCTCTGTCCCTAGATCGGACAAGTTACAATCGCACGAAAGAGAACATCAATATGACGTGGTGTATATAAGGTGATATAATATATATATATATATATATATATATATATATATATATATATATATATATATATATATATATATATATATATGTATGTATGTATGTATGCACATACATATATGTGTCTATGTATATATCTATGCATATGCTACACAGCCTAGCGTCTATAGAAAATCGTTATCTACTCGAAGTTCATTTTCATCGGTTTTGTTCATTTTTTTCGCCTTCACGTTCGGCAGAGACGTCTCGATGTTACGGCCGTGTCGATCGATCAACGCAGCCCCCAAAATGAATTCGTATTTTCGTTCCGCCACTACAATCGGTGAAAGGGTGAATTCCCATGAAGTGGAAAAATGGCGCATGACAGAAAAAAAACTGCGAGTAAGTGAGAGGAGTACGTGGTGGGGCTTTTGACAGTTCTTTTTCTGACCTAAGTTTGAGTCGTAAAGATTCGAAAGTGCAACAGGGTGTGCTGCGTACGCTGTTCTTCAGTTCGAGCTTTTTGGACCGAGTGATCCAGTAGGGAAGATCCGGTAGTTGGTAAAAATGGCGTCTAGTTTGATGGTCCTTTCATCGAGATTACCCCGAATGCAAAAAGCAGCATCGCCGCGATCTGTTCCAACCTGCCGTGCCGATTATAAATCGCTGCCTCGTGCAGACACTGACGTGACTGTAGCAAAGGGCATCAGTCTCGTTTTCAATTTAAACGAATTTTGCCCCTCGTCGTTCAACGGCCACTCTATCGTATGCCGTTGAACGACTCGCAATCGCTTCGATCCGACCGTAACTCCGAGCGCTACGCATAATCGATTCAACCGTAACGGTTAACGGGAGATATTCGCCTAGGAGCCGGAAAAAAGCCATTTTTGTGAATTTTTTCAAGAAAAAATATTTGACATTTCGGATTGGGGTTTTAATTATCTAAACGTATATACATTCGAAAATATGTTTAATTTTCTTTATTTAAAGATATCAAAAATATACAAGGATATTTTATGATCCTTGGAGGGTCTTAAAAAAATCGGTACCCAACATTTCTCGAAAACCAATGAACCGATTGCCTTGAGGTTTTTTGTGGTTATTCTATACACCGTTATCTAGTAATTGTCGTAGAATTTTTTTTTTCGTTACTCAGTTTTTGTTTTATAGGCAAAATAATAACTAATTTTTGGCCCAAAAATCACTACTTATGTTCAAACGTCCGCCATTTTGTCATATATCGATATTTTCAAAATCGGCTATGACAAGTACTAGATAATGGTGTATAGAATAGCCACAAAAAACCTCAAGGCAATCGGTTCGTTGGTTTTCGATAAACTTTGGGCACCGATTTTTTTACGACACTCCAAGGATCATACAACATCCTTGTATATTTTTGATATTTTTAAATAAAGAAAATTAAACATATTTTCGAATGTATACACTTTTAGACAATTAAGGATGCTGAGTCCCAAATCGCGAATGATGATAAAATTCTGAAAACTTGGTATGTTTTTGTATGAAGTATTTCAGAGGTCGTGTAAAAATTTCACGCACAATTAGGAAGCTCGTTATTGAACAATTGACATTCACAAATTTAATGTTGTCTTATGGAAACTGATGTAACTTTGCGATAAGTTTTTTTTTGACCTCTCAATTTTGTAATATCTACAATATACCGAAAGCAACTGAAACAAAACGAAGGTTATTGATACATTTTTTTGTATTTCTTTTAAAAATTGTTCTTAACAAAATGTTGATTTTTTAATAACGAGCTTCCTAATCGTCGTGAAATTTTAACACGACCTCTTAAATACTTCATACAAAAACATACCAAATTTTCAGAATTTTCTGATCATTTTTTATTTCAACCCTTAAGGAGGTTGAAGTCATCATATTCAGGAGGTCGTGTAAAAATTTCATGACGATTAAGAAGCTTTTCATTGAACAATTAACATTAACATGTTTCATAGGAACTCAACATCCTTAAAATCCCAATACGAAATTTCAAACAGTTTTCCTTGAAAAAATTCACAAAAATGACCTTTTTTCCGGCTCCTAAGTGTACGTCTGCCCTTAGATCGGCCACCGATGCAACTGAAAGAAAATAATTAAAAAACGCGAACTACGAAATGTGTTTGAACGACTCTATCCACCAATGACGATTCGTACTGTTATTGTTGCAATTGTCATAAGGATTAGCTTCGGGTACCGATGAATACCGATCAATTAAATTTCGCTACCTATCGCGCTCACGTATGGACTGTGCCATCGCGGCATCGTTCCAACCCCAACAATGACGCCCGATGGTCCCGGACTCCTAGCCTCGTCGTAATAATTCGGCCCTGGTGCTAAGCTATCGTTGAAGCTCGCAGCCTCACCCCGATCGATCGCAACGTTGCTCGCGTTCTCGTTATTGCCGAGGCTACCCTGAGAATGACAATCGTCGATGTTCGTCTCCTCCCGCCGGCGATTGTGCCGATTGCTACGCGAAGACGCGGAATTCGTTCTTACCCGAGGGACCATGCAATTATCGATGATAGCGTTGTTGGACGAGGATGCCGAGGACGAGGTTGGATCCCCGATAATATCGTCGCTCGGACAATTGTCAACGATATCGATGGCGCGATCGCCGATTCTCGACGACGAGTTGCACGAATTTTGGGCGTTACTCACGTTGACCGGCACATCGCCGCCGACCATGTTAGCGAAGAATTCCGATCTCGAGAACCGGCCGATTTCCGTTGACCCGAATGCCTGATGGAAACCGGGCAACGGTTGTTTCGTACCGCCCGGCTTTTTCGCGTGATGCTTCATCGCCGTCTCGCTCCCGTTGGACGACGACGATGACGACGACGACGACGACTGCTCGTCGCTGTAACGCTGCTGCGGCTGCTGCTGCTGATGCTGTTCCCGATTATTCGCATGTCGACGGGAATCCTGCTGCTGCACTCGCCCTTGCTCGTGATCCTGCTCCTGTCGGAGCTTCGGCTCGTTCTCGCGCCTCGTGCGCATCAGCGAAACCATCGAGGTCTCGCTCGTTCCTCGCGAGCCGCCGCTGCCACTCGATTCCCATCTCGGACCGTCCTCGATCGTCTTCTCGGGATCGCGGAGCTGCGACATGTTCAACGGTGACATCGCACTCGGCTGGGGCTTGTTCGACTGCTGGGAAAATCAACGGTGGGCCTTTTTCATTTTTTCGGGTCAGCCGTTTCGGAGAAAATCATATCTTTCTTCGGGAAAATATATCAGAAGTATGTCACGGAGATCATTGAATGGTACGAATTACCGTGCAGTTACGAAAACCAGATGACAACCCTGAAACTTCGCTTATCGTTACTGAGTAAAACACAGATCTTCACGAAAATGAAGTAAAATTTCTTCTTCGGATAGAACATTTTACCAGATTTTCTAGTAAATTTTGGTGACTAACAAAATACGCAAAACTCAAATTTAAAAAACATATGATATCAGTGAAATCTTACTGTGCATTTTATTATTTTATGCCTTTCAAAAATGTCTATAAAAAGGTATCGTCTCTGTAACAGTTATTTTAACATGTATTGTAAAATTTCATGAGTGTTATAGGAAAATGTATTGTGCTCTCGGTAAAAATTATCGTGCGCTACGGTACGGACATTTTGAGGCACTGCGGGGTAAGCATTCCCCTTCATACTTTTCACTTCAGAATGATATGGTGGTGGGGCTAAGTAGGGGTGCGCGGTCTCGTTTCAGTGGTCTATCTATTCCTTATACGGCGCGATTGGAGTTGCCAAAAAAATGTCGTCTAAACTGCCTACAACGCCGGTTCAGCTTAGCCTGAAATGGTAGTATTAAATGAAATATAAATTCTAATAATTAAATTTCTCTCCTTATCCGTTTTTTGAGTATACCAATTCATATGAAAGAAAAAAAAATCCCAACAAAAAACAAACAGCATTAATTTGTACCAATTTTTTAATAATAAATAATATTTATTATTATTATTATGGTTATTATTATTTCGGTTATTATTATGATTATTATCGCACCAGTTTTTGAAGAAAAAATACATTTTACTAAGGATTTTTTCAATCGAAGAATTTAAATTTTACCAGCCTTATAGGGAATTTTTATTCTGAGGTTGACGCAGGGAAATTTCACTGCGCAGTACCGTAAAAATATCGTACGGTGCGATTGGTAATTTTTAACCGACGGTAGGTAAATTTTCGAATATACATGCTAAATTTTACTGTCTCCCATTTTTCCCCCTGTTGTAATAGTAACATTTTAGCTACGTATTTGAAATTTTCTGTAACGTGAGTTAAAAAAAACTTGTCGCATACGAATTATTATGTTTTTCTCACTTGTCACCACATTGAAATATATCACGGTAATTTTTACCGTAAAATACACGACAAAAATTACTTTTTAATTCTCTCCGTGCAGTTATGCAGGGAAAAGCTGAGAAATATATATTGAGGGATCTGCATGAGCTCGAAACTTTGGAAATAGGATTTTTTTCGATAAGGTTCCGAACCATCCCCTCCGATCGAGCTGAAATTTTGCACAAATCTTCCTTTCAACATTTCAAGACAACCCCTAAAGGGATTTTTGATGACGAGAAAAATTTTTCGAGATGTTGAATTTTTAAGTTTTTTTTTTAACCCGCGCCGATTACATTCGAACCTCGATATAACGAACCTCGATACAACGAAATCCTCGATATAACGAACATTTGTCAATCGGGGTAGAATATCCAGAAGTCGAATTTCCATAACCGAATATCCATAAGTGCCAATATCCATAAGTGAATGTCCATAAATGAGTATAGAGTAGAAATGAGTGCCAGAAATGGCGGGAGGTAGAGGAAAAGGGAGTATGGAGGGTGAGCATAGAATAGAAATGAGCGCCACAAGCAAACCGAAACAAACGAACTCATTTTTCTCGCTTATGGATATTCGACTTATGGATATTCGTATTTATGGATATTCGACTTATGGGTATTCGACGGCAGTGGATTTGTTGATCCCTTTCCGATAGACACCCGAAACCTTGATACAACAACATAATATATATTATGCTCTTATTGCTAATTGCTTGTAAAAATTGCTGTAATTAAAAACTTTCTTTAAAAAATATCCCTATATTTATTTATAGTACTAATATAATTTTTTAAAGAACATTTTAAGGAACATGATCTCGATATAACGAAACCGCAATATAAGAAAAACTCGATATAACGAACTTCCATGGAGATTCGTTATATCGAGGTTCGACTGTACATCTGTATCTGCTACGTGTCCGTGCATACCTATATATGTTATCGCGCTCTCCGTTTTGTCCAAACAAAAATACCCGAACAAACCCAAACCCAAAACCTATTGCGCGTCGCCAAACATCCCTGTAGGGGTTGCCTTCTAATATAAAAAGAAAATTTTGTGCAAAATTTCAGCTCGACCGGAGGGGAGGGGGGCGGAACTTTACCCTTTTTTAGTGTATTGTTTGAGTCTAGGGTTTTAACTTTGATTTGTAACGAAGATTTTGTAAAGATTTATTAAATTCATCGATTCACTCTTTTTGCTTTGGCGTCTTCGTCGAACCTATGTTCTATGAAAGGGTGCAAGCCGTATATTAAAATCCATTGGTCCGATTCACTTCAAATCCCGACAGAACGTAGTTTATAACAATTTCTATCGTATGACTGGATGATTTTTCGACATGCGCATCCATTCGTTGATGAAAAACGAGCGAAGTTGTTTTTTTTTTGTCGAAAGCATCGAACTTTGATTTTACAGCTTGTGGATACCGTTATTTTCAAAAATTCACAAAATCTTCGGTTATACGAAAACTTTGTTATTATACTGAAAGTAAATTCTTTAATTTTTAATTTTAGATCACCTTAGTTGCTAGAACCGACTGAATCCCTTGGCCATACAGCAAGGCCACTATGCTTAAGTAATAATAACTTCAATGTTCAATGATAATAACTTCAAACTTGGCAAGACTATATATATGCATTATGTAAAATGCCGACGTCGTCGTTATAACGCTTTCGTGAGATTTTTTTTTCAATTCACCTTTTTTTCGAGCCCTAAGCTTATTAGAAATATTTAGTAGTCAACAAGGTGAGAAATAGTCATAGCACAATTATTCGTTACGTACCTGATGTTCCTGTTGCGAATAACCAGGATGAAGTCTGCGTCCGATGTCCATGTGCTTGTTTTGCATGTAAGGCATTTGCATCTCGTCGGTGAAGCCGCAGTGCTGAGCCTGGTGCTGTTCCTGAAGGAAAACCATGTGCCTGGGGGTTCGACCCACGGTGGCTGAGCAAACGAAAAATACGTTCGCTTTGTTAACTCTCAATGATAGGAAGGAAGCGATTCTTACGGTCTGCAAAAAAGGATTACTGTTCATAAGGGAGCTCGCGCGTCCGATGAAATTGGATCAAACTGTCATTCCACCTGTCCAAGAATTCTTTCGTGTTAATTAAGAAAATACTTTTATTTATTTAGCGTAAAACGACCAACGAATGGACGGCGACCAGTGAATGGACAAAAGCTGATTTATATTCAGAATCAGTAAAGAATATGAACTGTTGATAAAAACTCGAATCACTATAATTCAGGAAAAAAATCACAGCTAATGTTGAAACGATTTCTCAGTTCAATAATAAATTTTGATGATACACAGAATTTTTCTAGCTCGTGGTACTTGTACGATACGGCTGTGCAAAGTAGGTGTTCAAAACGCAAAAACAATAGTATTTATACGTTTTGAGGGTAAGTATTACACTTACTACTTGAGAAAGAAAGAATCTATGATTTTTTGCAAATTTTTTTTTATCTATGATTTTTTTAACAAATTTGGAAATTTTTTAACAAATGGTAGGCCAGAATTAGTCGTGTTCACTCACTGGTGCTGTATTCTAATCTCTCTCCAATGAAAATACATGTGGGCTCTGTTCAGATAAATTTCAAAGCAGAGTAAAAAATTTAGCTTATTTGCTGATAATTGCTAAATTAATTATTGTTGAGATATGACGATGTACATTTCATTGATCGTTTTCATAAAATAAATTCATTCTTTTTTATGCTTGAAAAAATTGAATTTTCGCTTTCTCCGTTAAAACAAACTTCGATAGTTTTTTTTTTGTGAATTAAGATGCAAAGCGGGTTTGGGTTTTTTGTACGAAATCGTAATAACGAATATGATACTCATATGTATGAGAATATTATATTTATTCTGCAACACAGTAATTTACGTATCTAACATTTAATAAAAATAAATCGTTTTGCTTGACAGCGTTAGTCTACACTATTTATAGTCTATTTACTGGCGGTTGAGCGTCCATTTACTGGTCATTCCGTTCATCCACTGGCAAATTAGTATTTTCGCTACTTATCTATCAATTCCTTCGGTATTATTTGTTGCAATTACTTCGAATATTTTTTTCTACCATCAGAATAAAATCTTTTGGTAGCTATAGCCATTCGAAAATTCGTTTTGATGATATTTCCATTTTACAATCCATCTGAATACTACAATGTCGTTATTCGTTCATTCACTGGTCGGTTTACCCTATCAATGTTCTGAATATGATTGTCGAGTCTTTACGAGCCCATTCATTTTAGTCTCATACCCACTTTTCGCTTCGCGAGTGCGCGATTTTTTGGTGGCAAAAGAGGTCGAAACTTTTTTTTCACTCTTACATCAATTAAACGGTCTATTCGGTGGGAAAATGTCCGCCGGTCACAAATACCGAGTTTTGCCGGAAACTCAAAACTTCGCCGGCTTAACTCAAAAAACGCGTTTCCATTAACATGTTATGATTTTTAATGACACTTAAGGGTTCGTGAAAAAATATATGGTGACTTCGTATTCAGGGAGTAAGAATACTGTTCGAAATTTCAGGATTTCGAAAGTGGCCAAAACGGACGAAACAATTCTCTGCCCACTTCTACAACATTTTCATAGTCTAGCCGATGGGAAATTCTTCGCCGATTACAAGTATCATGGAGTTTTTGTCGAAAATGAAAAATGACGCCGGATACCGCGAAAAACGTGTTTCCATACACATCCGACGATTTGCAGAATTTAAGGTTTCCGGCGAAATCAATGGCGAATCCGTATTCAGCGGATAAAAATACAACGACGGGGACTAATGAAAAAGAACGTTGACAAAATTTTTGTTGGCATCGCTCCCAAAAATAAGTGTCTTCAGTCGATCGCAGTTCATTTCTTTTCAGTTTTGATTTGAAACTCCGTTGAGATTCATTCATTGAGCCTCCTGTAAAATTTCTGCGTCGGGAGAATACTTCCCAGCGAATGAAACGCGACGTATCGTAAATCCGAATTGGAGCAAACGTATTGATCGCTTCGCGAAGTAAGCTATATATAAATGTTGCTCCATAGAGATTGCTCTATAAAGATTGATTTAATCTAAAAACGTAATTGTAAATAAATTACGGTGAATATGTCGACTGACGAGGTCCACCTTAATGTTGATCGCAATATTTTTTTAGTAATTCGTATGACTTCAAACTTACATAACATTTGATATTATGAAGGCGGTAGCGTAAGAAAACCAAAAAAAAAACGTCTTGCGCTACTCGTTGACGAATACAAATCCGAACGAACCCAAACAAACTACTGCGATTAGTACTATAAGATAGATGTGCGTGGCTTGTTTGTTTCGGTTTGCTTGGGTTACTACTGCTGGACAATAAAAGTTTGTTTGGTTTTGTCAAGGTTCTTCGGGTTTTCTCTTGCATGATATTAATTAGTACACCTTTTTCAAGAGATGTTAATGCTTTTAAAAAAATTGCATCTGCTTTTAAGATGGAGACCGGATAAGGCATAATTACTAAAATTACCCTTGATGTTTATATACGTCGAAGAAAAATTATAATCATTAGAACGATCGCGAGAATTTATCAACCATTGCTACATTCCATAACTATTACAACCATTTAATAATGACGGCAACGATTTGATAATCATTGCACGAATTCTATAATCATCGCAACAATTTTATAATCACCGCAATCATTTTATAATCATTGCAAGAATTTAATAATCAATTCAACAATTTTACAGTCATTGTTGCAATAATTATGTAAAGGTTTGAATTAAATGGAAAAATGAAAAAATTGCAATATTGAAAATTGAACAATTGACAATTGAAAAATTGAAAAATGGAACAATTGAAAATTTGAAAACTGAAAAATTGGAAACATTAAACATTAAAAAATTTACAAATAGAAAAATTTTTAAATTAAAAATTTGAAATATGAGATTTCCTAAATTGAAAAATTGAAAGTTGAAAAACTGAAAGTTGAAAAATTGAAAAATTGACAATTGAAAAATGATCGCTAATATTCAATAATTGTTGTACCAATTTAGTAATTATTGGAAGAACATTAAAATGATTATGAAAACTGCAATTGAAAACTTATGGCTAATATTCAATAATTGTGGCAATAATTTACCAATTATTGGAGGAATATTACAATTATTACGAACATCACGCCTGGACGAAAATTGAAATAAAGCGCGTGCGTTCGAACTTTCGGGCACCGAGACAAAATTCACAAGTCAATAAACCAAAAAGGAAGAAAGTGCTGGCGTTAACTTACACAGCGGCACGCTGCAAAATTGATTCCAGCCAGTGTGTGCATGTTGATTGGCCGATTGCATGCCCGGATGGAGAGCTCCCATTTTCGCGAGTGTTCCTCCAGGCCTCGAGTGATAAGGACTCGGCCCATTCTGCGATGAAGCATTTTTTTCTTCGTTCGTTTTTATAAATCCCCTCCACCTCTCCACCTTGTTTCCATAAATCGTCCAAATTCGACGAAACAAGGGGAAGTCCTTACCTGATAAGGGTGCCACTTTTGGCCGTCGGAAAACTCAGCAATTACGCAATACTCGTTCGTTTCGTGAGGGGACGACTGATGTCCCGAAAGATTTCCCGGATTCCCGTGAGTCGAAAAGTCCGCGGGATAACCGGGATTGGAGGCCGCTGTAAATGCCCCGGCACACTCGGCCTGTTTCCTCAAAACCTCTTTGGTCTTATCGAACGTTCGATGTTGCTGCTGCTGGTGCTGGGCCACCGTCATGACCTGAAATCGATAATCTAATATTAAACCAACGAGCCTCGGTGAACGCTCACTGGTTCCCGATACACTTTGATTTTCAGCTAAACGCTCGCGAGCCTCGAAACCGAACGACTATGGCACAGAGAGGAACGCAATGGAATGACCGATAGATCGGATAAGGCCGAGGCTCTCGACGTTTAAAACGTTGTCTTTTTGTAAATAACCTTTTCCAAATGTCACATGACTCTTTCATGGCAATCGCACTCGATCGATTAGCGACACAGCATTCGTAGCGTTTTAACACTGAAATATGATTTTATCAACGAACGAATTCACAGGGAAGGTGAATCTTTGAAATATTCTTGATTTTAAGGCCATATTGTAGTGTGAAAACTAGGGTGGCACAAATTTCAGCGGAATTTTTTCCCCTTTTTCTCACCATCCAATAATCTTCTTTAAAGAAAAAACAAATTATCACAAAAGCTGCGAGCGGTCCAAAAAATATGTAGAGGTCGCTCAAGCCTCCCAAAAATTCAAATTTTCTTTTTAAAAAATCGATTTTTTTGTTTACTACTCATCCATGAATTTTACGCTTTATAATTTTTAAATTAACCTCGCAAAAGCTCTACCTGGTCAGCGAATATTTAGTGGTCGCTCAAGAGCTTCGAAATGTCCAATTTTCTGCAATTTTTAAAATCTTTTGTCTCATAAATTCGACACTTTGTAAAATTTTCAAAACATGTAATCCATTTTCTTCATAAACAGATTTTTCTAATTTACCTCACACTACTAACCCAAAAATTATAATCTTTGTTCTCATAGAATAATTCTTGAAAGCTCTTGTCCGTAAACAAAATTGTAGGTCCTCCGTTTTATCGGGTTATAAGTCTGAGGAAAATTTAGAAAATCCGTTTCTGAAGAAAAAAGCATTAATTGTTTTGAAAATTTTACAAAGCGTCAAATTTATGAGTGAGAAGAGAAAAAAAATTCGCGACAATTGGAAATTTCAAAGCTCTCGAACGATCTCTAAATATTCATTGGGTGGCTAGTGCTTTCGCGAGCTTATATCCAAAATTACAAAGCGTTAAATTCATAATTTGAAGAGTATGTGGCTTCCGGATAAGCCACGGATAAGCCTTCCGGATAAGCCGTTAAATTCATAGGTGAGGTGTGAACGAAAAAAAAATCGATTTTCTTTATAACATTTGAATTTTTGAGAGGCTTGAACGCTTGCAGCTTTCGCGACAATTTTTTTTCTTTAAAGTACCTAATTGGATGGTAAGAAGAAGGAGAAAAAAATAGAGCTCAAATTTGTACCACCCTCGTGAACACCCCTTTTTCAAGGTGACTTTTTAGGAATTAAATTTAGAGAAACGGTTGAATGTACAGTGTTAGTATTTAACAATTATATTTATACATGTTTGAAGTAACGTCCTACAGTTTTTTAAATCATTTTATTTTTTATTCGAATTTTTTTATTCGAAATTGTACATGATATTTGGTGTTGCGCGGGTCATGTCGCGAAATTTTTAATCGTCGTGCTTTGTGATTGCGGCCATCCGTGTTATCTGAAACAAACGATTTTTTTTAATTCTATTCGCTACGAATGTGGTTATCGTTCAGCCGTCTGATAAAAAATGTTTGGAAAAATTTACGAAATGGCGGCGTTTGGAAAAGAGTGCCCGGATTTTACAATAATCTTTTTACTTTTCGCGGGCCGGAAAAATCGTAATTATGGAGCAATAAAAAAGATGGAGAGCCGAACGATAACCACGTTCGTAAATAGAATTTAAAAAAAATCGTTTATTTCAGATGACGAGGATGGCCGCAATGACAACGCCCGATGATAAAAAGTTTTCACGACATGACCTGCGCAACATCAAATATCATGTACAATTTCGAATAGAATGCTTTGAAAAAATATAAGATGTTAATTCAAACATGTATAAATACAAGTGTGAAATATTAACACCCTTAGAGATCACGGTCTTTTTAAATTTAATTGCTAAAAAATCACCCTTAAAATGGGTGTTCATACGGCTTTAAGGCCAAAGGTTTTTGAAAATATTTTAGATTCTTTATGTGGCCGCGAGAATTTTTGGGGCCCTTTTAACCTTCAGGATACCCATATCGTAATATACATGAGGTATTCCACGTGAATACGGTGAACTTTTTTCCTGACCCCCGTCAATTCGATTTTTTAAAATCTGAATCCATTGACTCTAAAAGACACCCTGATTTTTTTTTACATTTTTCGAAACAACCCTGTCAAAAAGAAAATTTCCGAAAAAAGAGCCCCCGATTTAAAAGACTGAAAAAATTGCCAAAAATGCGTGACTATATGTAAAAAATTTCAAGCTATCACCCGCAGTGGAAGTATGATTTTTTCGTTAGCAGTCAAAAAGTTCTGGTATTAATTTCAATTGAAGTCGTCTTTTGCAGAGAAAAAATCATACTTCCACTGCGGGTGATAGCTTGAAAATTTTTACATATAATCGCGCATTTTTGGGAATTTTTTCAGATTTTTAAAGCGGGGCGTTTTTTTCGGATTGTTTTTTAATTTGACTAAGGGTTGTTTGGAAAAATGTAAAAAAAATTCAGGGTGTCTTTTAGAGTCAATGGAAGCAGATTTTAAAAAAACTAACGAATTGCGGCCGTTAGGGAAAAAGTCCACCGGATTCACGTGGAATCCTCATATGGTAAATATTCGGAAGTGGGGCGCCTGCTAGAATCAGGCTAATTTTCTTCAAGGGTTCAAACAAACCCAAGCAAGCCCAAACAATCCCAGGTAACCCTAAACAATCCCAAACAACCCCAAACAACCTCAAACAACGCCAAACAAACCCAAACAAAAATTAGCCTGATTCTAGCAGGAGCCCCACTTCCGAATATTAACCCCCCATATATATATATAAAGAACTGTGACCAAGAAATACCACAAAAAGGAACATGAAGGTCACATGAGGTAACATTATGGTCATTAAAAACTCACCCTCGGCGAGAGAATTGGTTTTGGATGATTCGTCGACGGTCCATGGGCGCCCGGAAACCACGGACTGATTATTCGATTGCCGGCATTGAACGAGGGACTACCGGGCAACGAGGAGAGGGTCGCGGCCGCGACCGAAGCTGAACAATTTAGCGGATGATTTAGAAAATTTGTCGTTCCTGTTCCAGGCGAAGGTAATATATTGTCACCGACGCCGTTGCTACCGCAACCAGGACCACCGACGCTCGTGTTTCCGGTTGCGGACGCTATCGCCGTTTGTAGTATCGTCTGCCTCGACAATTCCCGACTCTGTTCTCTCATTGCCTTTCGCAATCGCGCCTCCTTCGGATTGTACACGTAATCTGGGAGAAATCATTGGTCCGATTAAGATAGAAGAAGTATGATGTTGCTCGGCCGTAGCGATTGTTTATCGAAAACTTATTTTATCGGAATGTACAAACACGTGACAGAATCTAATTTCCTGGAATTCTATTTGCGCAATGGGCGAAAGGGACGGACCGAATATATATATATATATATATATACAAGGTGGCGATGTGCATTTTTAGGGTCTGAAAATCGATATTTAAAGGTTTTTTGAGTCCTCTTCGAAAAAAATTATATCGTATTATTGTAATGAGTAATACTAGCCAAGAAAATTGAGCAATCTAGAAAAGAAAAATTCAATTTGACTTTAGCAGAATGAAGGTAATGCAATTCGTGATACGAAAAACTTTTTTAAAAACTTATTTTAAAAGGAATTAAACTCATTTTATCCACTTTGAAATGCATGTTTGATCATTTTCTTCTCGATCACGGGATGCACGAAAAAAATAATCACGAGTGTTTGTTATTTAAAATATAATTATCTGCATTCCGTTGTACTTAAAATGGGATTATAATTTTTCTCATAAGCTCAATTATTTCTGGCAAATACTAATCATAACGAAAATACGATATATTTTGCTTCGAGGCGGACTTGAGAAACCATAAAAAATGATATTGTTTCTGTCGTGAAATGTCCGTCTAGACCCTTAAAAAATACATGACCACCTTATAATTGTCACACTGTGTATATATATATACATACATACATACATACATACATACATACATACATACATACATACATACATACATACATACATACATACATACATGCATACATACATACATATACATATATATATATATATATATATATCCAGAAGTATTATATGCAAAGTGCATCACTCGTTAAGACTTCACCGTGTCCGGCCAACAGGAAGCATATTGATTTTAGCTTTGAGAGAGCCACAATGAGAAGAAGTAAAGCAGTAACTCATTTATCGCCGCTCGCTCGCGCAAAATTCCTCGACTGTTAAAAGGTGGCACGCAAGAAAAAAGAAATGATAGTTATCGATTAAATACCGCCAGGAACATGCAGGCGGGTAATTACGTTTTAAATTGACGATTGGTGAATCATGAGTTTATAATATGAACTTAGGGGTGTGTGTGTGTGTGTGTGTGTGCAACAGATGAAATAGAACGATCGATTAGGTCCCACAATCCCAAGGCAATCTGTATATGAGAAAGAGGAGGGGATGAATGAGGCAGGAAAGAGGTGACGTGGGCTGCAAACATCCGGTGCTTGAATATGAACAGCAACGGTTCGTATTTCGATAGTACGTGCGTTTATTTGAGTATTATTGATGATACACGGCTGATAAGATCGTTCTTTTTCTTGTTATATCAACTTATGAGATTTTCGATGTTAAAATGAAAGGATTCCTTCTGATTTGGATTTTGTCGACGGGTTCGGGGATTTAAGGAGTCTGGGTGAGCATGAGATTTGAAAATACGATTTATTTAGCCTCGGATATTAACTTCGATTTGCAATAATGATTTTGTCAAAATTCCAAAAATTGACCGAGTTATGACGATTTTTGTATCGATCGTATCGTCAATTCTTTTGCGTTTTTCTCGAAATGATGTTTTATGAAACGGAGTAAGTCGTATTTGAAAATCCATTTGTTTGATTCACGTCGAATTTGGGCAGAGCATAGTTCATATTTTCTACTGTACGACCGGTTGATTTTTTGTCCGTAGATCCATTTGTTAATAACAAATAACTGAAGTTGTTTTTATCGACGGAAAATCGAACTTTCTTCTCACCGCTTGCTATTTCCTTGATTTTCAACATTTCGACAATTGTCCCCTCATACGAAAGTTTTATTATTGTACTAAAAGCACATTTGTTTATTTTTCATTTCAGATCACTCTAGTTACCAAAACCACCTTCGTCAGTTGGCCATTAAGTGCTGGTGACAATTTGTTTAAATAATAATCATTTCATTGTTTATCGATATTTTTTTAGTTATAAAAATCAAACTTGGCCAGGCTACGTATTAATTGTACGTAAAATTTCGACCTGGCTATCCCAACACTCTCATCGGAAAAAATATTGAAAATCGATCGGTTTTTTTCTGCCCCAAGCACATGCAGATCCTTAAACTAAAATGATTGCCTCGCAATTTTGCGGTCACTCCAATTACAGTGCACTATTTACTCTTCAATTGCTCTCCTTTCTGCGAGACCCATGGACATGCAAGTGCGTATTTGTGATTAGTGAAAAGTGTCATAGATAAAATATCCGGCAAGCGACGAGGAGGAATTTGACTTCGGAATGAGCAGAATTCGGTTGAAATAACAGCCCCGCACTAATTTCGCGATAAAATTGGCTCGATAATTCCCCTTAGGCTATTCAAATTGATTTATTCAAATCATAGGCTATTCAAATTGATTTATTCAAATTGAATTCGCGTGATAACTTTGGAGGAAATAGGGTAGTCTTGTCGAAGTCGCGTCACACAACACCACTGATGGATGCGAATGAAACTACTGGTCAGCGATGTTGGATAGCGAGAATTACAAAAATGTGTTACCGCTGCTTCGTAAAATAGTGAAAAACTAAATCCTCCATGATTTTTTTCTTCTTATATTTTGATGACATTAATGCGGCTCTATTTGGTGTTGCACAATCGTATTCTTCAGTGGTACGTACAGAAAGATATTTCTTTATTTTGAAGGACTGCATCAATTTTGACAAACACGAGGACCGCGTTTTCGTTCGGTGTGCCGCGATACTTTGCGTTCGAATGTTGCGCCCAATTCGTATCGGTAGGCTTACTCCTTAATCGTGCCATTGTTATTCAATAATAATTTCACAGTTACTTCAGGTAGACTCAATTTTGGCGGAAAACGTTGAGGGGGCCATACCGTCAGGCGAGGAAAAAATAGCTTTTTTATAAGGAAGGATTTCGGCACCATTTTTCAGACTCAGGGTCTGTTTTATTACTACTTTTGGCTGTTGAATTGTATTTTTTGAAAATTAATCTTCAAAAGGCGTGACACGTAGTGTCGGCGGGATTAATCGAAAAAAACATCGACGATGTTTTTCCCTTTATTATCACTCGTAAGCAGAATATGAACAAAAAAAAGTGAGAAATGTTAAAAATCGATGAAATGGTATGCTTGGAAACAAAAAGATTGAATTTGCCGAAAAAATGGCTACATTTGGCAATAAAAAACGACTTTTTTTTTAATCGTCAAGAACATTTAGGGTCATGTTTTAGACAATAAGGTTAGAAAGATTTATACCAAATTTCATCAGAATCGGTCGATTAGTTTTTCAGCTCTACGTCACGGCAGTTTTAAAAATGCACTTTAGAAAACCGTCCCATACTTCCGCAATTTCTAAAGATTACTTTTTAAAAAAATACCATGTAACGGCCAAAAGTAGTAATAAAACATACCCTACGTCTAAAAAGTAACAAAGAACTCTTTCTTTTAAAAAAAATTATGAAAATGAGCAATATTTTTCCTCGCCCAGAGGTATCTCCGATTAAAAAAAACTATTAAAACGATTAAAAAAACGATTAAAACGATTAAAAACGATTAAAAACGATTAAAAACGATTAAAACGATTAAAAAAAAACGACTTTTTTTTTAATCGTCAAGAACATTTAGGGTCATGTTTTAGACAATAAGATTAGAAAGATTTATACCAAATTTCATCAGAATCGGTCGATTAGTTTTTCAGCTCTACGTCACGGCAGTTTTAAAAATGCACTTTAGAAAACCGTCCCATACTTCCGCAATTTCTAAAAATTACTTTTAAAAAAAATACCATGTAACGGCCAAAAGTAGTAATAAAACATACCCTACGTCTAAAAAGTAACAAAGAACTCTTTCTTTTAAAAAAAATTATGAAAATGAGCAATATTTTTCCTCGCCCAGAGGTATCTCCCCCCTCGACGTTGTACAAGGATATTAAATCAACGATATCAAAACCAACCCGAACCTGAACTAGTTCAGCATACTTGAAGAAATGCTCTGTAAACTATCCACGAGTATGGTTCTTCCCTAATCGCGCCGGCACTATTCAAAAAATAATTGTACGATCAATTCAAGTAGACTTGATGCGGTTTTGGGTTCACGAACTCTGTGCTGGACTCAACGAGCACGTCATAAGTTACGTCCGCGATAATTCCGCACCATCCTGAATACTTGGCCAACTTGTTTTTTCTCACAATTACGATTTCCAAACCTCGTTCGAAAGAACAATATTCCTGCATCGTACTTTTCGAGTACTTTTTCAAAATGCCCACGCAATGTGCGCGTGTCAGCAGTTCGTTCGATTTGAGTTGGTGATGTAGGAAAAATTAATTAAAAAAATTTAATTGAACAACACTAACTCGTTTTCGTTTATGATCAAAGGTCTCGCAAATGACAAAAAAAGATCCTTCAGGCTCTACGATTTAGGCAAGTCTACCCCACAAGCCGCCGGAACTGCAGACCCAAATGTTAACCGAAACTATCGGTGCATTATTCGAGAATGATTATTCGCGAGTCGTTCGGTCGAAAGATGCAACGCGAGCGAACTGATTATTGGATGTACCTGTCGGATACGCAGGTGGCAGTCTGTTGTACCGCGAGGTATTAGCTTCGATCGCATCGGAAACCGGAGCCCCTCCAACCCCACCGCCGATCCCGTACGCACCGGCCCCGTATGCGCTCGTATTATCATAACAGAAATTGTGTTGTTGTTGTTGATAAAAGTGCCCGTGAGCCGGATACGGCTGAACGTAATTGCAGCAATCCATCTCTAATGGATATTCTATTGAATTCGTCAGATCAAACGATGTTTTCTTTTTCTATTACATTTAAATACACCGATAAATCGAGTCTGTGGAGTTATTGGTCTTATTCGTCGAAATCGGCACTTTCACCATTTTTCCATTTCCGCCGTCGTCAATCCCGTCATCGTGCACCATGGAAATTTACGATTTTTCGATCCACCGATCATTCGACATCAGCTGATCGTTACTTCCCGCGGATTATCATCCACCCCATCGGGTTTTCATTGCCCTCTACTAATTTTCTGAAAAAAAAGTCCTCGTCTGGTCCTTGAATGTTCTTTAAAATCCCGTTTGAAACTCGGCTTATCGATCTGTTTATATCTGCCCTGGCGTTTCTCTAGCGCGCGACACTCGCTTTATTATTATTATCGCAGGGCCGAGATTAACCACGAAAATTTCACGTATCTCTTTTATTCACAGCTTCGTAATTTGTTTAAACATTTGCCCGCTACGTTCTCCGATTCCCTTTCAACGTAATTTTCCAAATTCTCGTTTCTGGCACACTGTACACTCTGGTCTGACATTTGTGGAAGATGACGAGTTTTTTTTTCTTCGTTTGTTTATCGTACAATTATTTTGATAGTTGGCCACTTTGTGTATTACTATTGACGTTGCAACATGATACGGGGTTTGGCCCTTGGGCTGATTTTCGGTTAATCGCGCGTATAACCGATAGTTGCTATTATGACGATTATTTTGACGTTTCGATAAGCGAATAACGGGTATGTCGTATGGAGGCTACGAATGGGAAGACCTTGCACTCGATGCACTTGCATCTATCGTAATTCACTCTCCCCGAGGCTGGACTAGCATCGTCCTCGTCCTCCTCCCCGTCGTCCTCCTCCTCGTCATCGACGCTCCTCTCAATCGTCCCTGTTCGATCGATCAACGATCCCTCGACGCTACGACGGCCGGAACTATCGCACGTTCTCGAGGCGAATTTCGCGCTTCTTTCCCACTCCCGACAGCCGGAAGTAAGCGATTTACGATTAACGAGGCTGCAACGCCTTGACTGGCACGTCGGATTAATCGTTATTGTTGTTGTTATCGCGGTTAAGGGTGCGAGGCCGAGCGAGGAGTGCAACGAGCTGTTCGATGCTCGGTCAAGAGCATCAAAAGACGAGACGACGTGTTGTTGCCTCATCCTCGTGCTGGCTGTCAGGGAAGAAGAAGAACGTCATCGACCCGGGGTAAAAACGCGAATGCTTTTTCTGCCGGGGGGATGCTGACACTGGCTCTGCTCGCCGCTCCGCTCGACTTCGAACAACTCTTCCTTCCTTTATCGCGCTTTTTTTACCCTCCCCCCCCCCCAACCTCTCTTTCTCTCTCTTCCACCACCCCTATCTATTTATCTATCGCCGCGCGTCCCCCTCGCGGCTTATCGGTACCGCGTCGACGCGAGTGCGGCTTCGGGAGAGTCTCACGGGGTAGTCGCGCGCCGCTTTTCTCCCCGACGATACGCGGGGAGCCACACGATATATTCTCGCTGCCTTCGCCCGACTATCCTCCGTACATGCCGACGGGGCGCGCGGGACGAACCTCCAAATCGCAACCCCTTCGTCGCGCGCGTCAACTACGAAACACGACCAGGTGTACGTATGCGAAAAAAAGGAAAGAAAAAAACCCCCAAACTGTGTATCGCGACAGGGTGTTGGCCGCTTCGACTCTGTACATATTTTTCTTTATTTTCTTTTTCAAATGCCATTTCGCGCGTTGACGTTTCGTTTTGATTTTCGTTCCTATTGTTCCTATCCGATTGGCATTCTTTATTTTGCTTTCGTTTTTATTTAATGCGGAGAGGCTGCCTGGGGGGATGCGTGTGCCTGTATTGAAGGAGAGACATGACGAAGAACGTCAAGTACTTTACAGACGTTGAACGATGCCGTTGCCCGCGCGGCACCGATCGATGTTCAACAAATTCTGAGGCTGGGAGAACACACACACACACACACACGCGCGCGCGCACACACACATACACGAGCTTATATCGATAATAGCCATTATATGTCTATATTTCGATGTGCCCTCCATACGTCACATTTTTTTAACAATCTCCCCAAATTTGATAATAACATTAATTATATATATATATATATATATATCTTGAAATAATGTTTGCTTGCAATAGTGTTTGCTTTCAAAAAATTAATATTAATGCTGCACTAATATATACGCGGGAAAAAGTTTTCTCACAATCAGACATTCGGTGTTAAGGTAGAACCAGCGCGCTCTTGATTTCTATAGATTTTGTTCAAATTTTAACTAGACATTGTTCATATCATTATGCATGCTTGAGTGAAATTTCAGAACATTCGACTATTTAGATTGGGAGATAATAGGTTTTAAAATTGCAACTTTTCACACTGCAGGGTCTGAATTGACCGGAAGCCAGGTCACATATTCTATTGTGCACCATTCTATTGCGTTCATAAATTTTGAAGAAAAATTATCTTTACGTAGCAAACTAGTTAATGAAAGAGTAAAAAAAGTTTGGATTGCCTTTACTATTCGGTTTTGCTAAAATGTTCGGTAAAGACAGAATAATGTCCCATAAAAAATATTTATCCTCTATAATAAGAAGAGATATGGCAACACCGCATCGTTCCACGTATCCAAGGACCTAAGTTTGCGAGGCATATTTAAAATAATACTACAACACAAAGTTTTATTTGGAAGTAAATTTTAATCGAACAAAGTTTTAAAGTAGTTATCAGTTAACCAAGACTTTTATTTGTTAATGAAGATAACATAACCAATGTAAAATATAAATATTTATAACGCAAATATTTGTTTTTTCAACGATAGGTCTCCCATCACATAGCGTGCTTGTCGAGTGTTCTTTTCAACGACTCCAACACCTTCAACAGATTTTTTCTTTTTGGCTTCGGCCATTGATGTCAGAGCTCTTATTTCACTGTCCACATCTTTTTTCTTTCGCCACTTTCCTTTGAAATGAATTCTGTTTAACATTTTTATTCTTTCCGATAATATAACCGACTAGCTTGATCCATATTGAGCTGACAGAAAAGTTTGAGCAACGCGGAAATTTTCCGTGGTGCTCAGATTTTTCTGTCAGCTCCGCAACAGCTTGTTACAGTATTGCCACGATCGTTCACCCACCGAAATCTATAGTCGGGTTGCTAGCATTTCTCACACTGTAGAGTACAGTCAAAAGGGAAAGTTTTTTTACGAAACCATAGATTTATGTATATGCTCTACTGCATGTAGCGCGTGATATTTTTGTATCCGACGACCGCGCTAGGTCTACCTTAAGGACCTTTCTCGGAACAACTATGCCCGCCCACAGCCAATATTATGTATAGATAAAACGAATAACGAAATATTCTCTTCGTATATAGGAAGATAATATTTTTCATCATAATTAAATTACACTATATATATATATATATATAAATATATTATTGGTGAGGACGTGAAGTGGAACATGGCGGGGAATGTAATAAGGGAAAAGACCCCGTACAATGGAAGCTACAATAGAGAAATATATTTATGGGACATTCTATGCCATTTCACCTAGCCCCTGAACCCGACCATTTTTGGTTTTCCTGTTTTTTTGTTGTAAAATTGTACCATGTGAAAGGAATATTCACACCAATCTTTAGATTTTCGTTTCTTCTCTTTTAGAAGTTATAATTCTCCAAAGAATGTCGATTTCGGAAGTTTTGGAAACGTTTAAAAGCTGATAAATCCTGGACTAATTGAGATATCGACAAAGGTCGCATTTTCTTTTCTTTTTCATTTTGAAGCATACTTTCGTTGACCCATACGACAGAATGATCAATTATCAATGTCAACGTTTTTTATTTGTATCTAAAGTGAACATTATTATTTTAAAAGATGATTGCCTTTTGTGAATTTTTCCAAAAAATTCTGCAAAATGGAGTGACCTATTCTGCTATTTTTGAGACTAGCCTGATCGTGGGCCTATTTTTCCTTTTTTTCGAATTAATCATATTTTATGAGAAAATTTTCATCATTTTAGTCTCCAATAATGCTATTTAAAAATGATTTTTTATTCAAAATCATTTTCTTTTCGTTACATTCCACACAAATTAAAAATCAACCATTTAAGGCCTGTCGTAGCCGAATCGGAAACCACAATATCATTAATAGCATTATTGCAGATTCAAATGATAAAAATCTTCTCAAAAAATATAATTAACTCAAAAAACTGGAACGAAAAATGAGCCTCCGATTAGACTAGTCTTAAAATTCATAGAATGAGTCACTGTATTTTAGAGAGTTTTTTGAAAACAAATAAAAGAGGCAATAATCTTTTTTTTAAATAGTTTTCACTTTAGAGGGGCAAAAACCGTTGACATTGGTAATGGATCATTTTTTCATATTTTTTAAGAGAAATATGCTTCAAAATAAAAAAAAAATTACATGGTGATATTTATAGATATCACAATTAGTTCAGGAGTTATCAGTATTTATGCGTTTCCAAAACATCCGGAATCAACATTTTTTGAAAAATTATAACTCCTAAAAGAGGGGAGATAAAAAATTTTAAATTGGTGTAGATATTCCTTCCAGGGGTTATAATTTTGCAAAAAAAATTAGGACAACCAAAAATGGTCGGGGTCACAGGCTAGGTCTCTCTCTCCCTCTCTCTCTGCCTCTCTCTCTCACTCTCTCTCTCTCTCTCTCTCTCTTTCTGTCTCTCTCACACACACACATACACACACGCGCGCACGCTTACACGCACACGCACACGAAACGAATTATTTATCGAAAAAATGAAATATTGGGGTGTTTCGATAATTATTTGTTACGTCGAACTAACGAATATTCTAGTTTTTCGTTCCATTATCTCGTTGGTCAGCTGTCAAAGAAAAATTCCCTTGATTCAATTGTCCTTTTTCTGTGTCAAGTTTAAAAGAACATGTATCAAAATTTTTCGATTTGCCTCATCGAACATATTGAAAAGAGACTGTAAAATTTTGAGGCAATACATTGTTTAAAAAAAGAAAAAGAATGACGTAATATGATAATAAATTATATTTTATATCAATGAAAAATATATTTAGAAAATTATAAATACACTGTAAAAAATTTCTGTATAAAAATGAATACACAAGTGTAGGAACTTTTTATGCGGATACCGCTTATGAAATTTCAGATACGATTTTGAAAGTCCAAAACATGTTATTTGAAAAGTGAATGTGTAGCGCCGTATTATTAATATACTTGTGCGTTTGAAAAATAATGCACGTGTAAAGAAATAATCACATCCAAGTATATTGAAATCAAGAACCATTTGCTGATATCAATATACGAGTATATATTAAATTCAAGAACCATTTGCTAATATCAACATACGGGTGTGTATTAAAATTACTGATCCTAAGTATTAAGTTTATTTCAGAAATTGATGATTAAGCCCACTGAAAATGTGACTCGTATTTATCCTCCTCGACGGGAGCTAGAGGTAAAATTAGGTGGTTTTTGTGAGATTTCTTCCTTCAACACCGGGCGGCGTAAAAAGGGAAAAATAATTTCCTTCCGGATAGGCGAGTTTAAGAACTGCGACTCTGGCCTGGATATGGAGAGGTAACGGATTTGCGACACTCTCCGACGCGTGCACGAGTTGCAAACGCGGCTGTTTTTCCCAGGACGATCGTAGCCAGTGGTCGGGTTATATACCCGACCAAAGCTGCGAGTGGTTATGGGAAAGCGCGGAACAAGGCGCCGTACCTCGGGCGCTACGCGAACTACGCACGACGATCGGTCGTTGCGAGCGGCCGAGGTGGGTTGAGGGCGTTTTGTATTTTCAATACTTTGTTGTTTATATTTGAATTAATATACAAATGTTGTAATCTTTAATTTAAGGTACGGGTTGATGCAATACACTTTCCATAAATTTGCAAACTTTTCTTGGACATTCCATGTTGCATCTATTAAGGATGTTGAGTGCCAAATCGCAAATGATGATAAAATTCTGAAAATTTGGTACGTTTTTGTATGAAGTATTTCAGAGGTCGTGTAAAAATTTCACGAAAATTGACAAGCTCGATATTGAACAATTAACATTCACAAATTAAATGTTGTCTTATGGAAACTGATGTAACTTTGCAATATGTTTTTTTTTGACCTCTCAATTTTGTAATATTTACAATATACTGAAAGCAACGGAAACAAAACGAAGTTTATTGATAAATTTTTTTTTATTTCTTTTAAAAATTGTTCTTAACAAAATGTTAATTTTTTAATAACGAGCTTCCTAATCGTCGTGAAATTTTAACACGACCTCTTAAATACTTCATACAAACACATACCAAATTTTCAGAATTTTCTTGGCATTTTTTATTCCAACCCTTAAGGAGGTTGAAGTAATGATAGAATTCTGAAAATTTGGTATGTTTTTACATGAAGTATTCAGGAAGTCGTGTAAAAATTTCATGATGATTAAGAAGCTATTTATTGAACAATCAACATTAACATGTTTCATAGGGACTCAACATCCTTAAATTCTATATCCAAGTTAGAATTTCATGTTCCTGTTTTAAATTTACGGTACAAGTGTCTTAAATTCAAGTTCATTTACTGAGTTCGCAAAATTCAATTGTTTTGTCCCTCAAATGTAGTGTAAATTTAATATAATTTTCACGTTGTTTCATGTGATTTTCATCAGCGTTTATGAATTCTTTTTTCAATTCCAATTTCGCTCTTTTAAATAAATCTGTTGTGATCATGCATTGTACGTATCGTAAAATTCAGTTTAACATATATTATATTTTTCAGGCATCTGTAAATAAATTTCAAACTTGTTTTGTATTTTCAATGCTCTATTTTTTATAGTTGATTTATCATACATCTGTGGTAATATTCAATTGAAGACACGGGTTAATGCAATACATTTTCCACAAATTTACAAACTTGTCTTTGAAATTCCATGTTCCATCTATTAAATCCTATATCCACGTTAGAATTTCATGTTCCTGATTTAAATTTACGATACAAGTGTTTCAAATTTAATTTCATCTACTGAGTCCGTAAGATTCAATTCCTTTGTATCTTAAATGTATTGTAAATTTCATACCTTTTGTTACAGTGTAGTTGAAAAATGGAATATTAGGCTGCTTCAATAATTATTGGCGACGTCGAACTAACAAATGTTCGAAATAATAAAAACACTTTAGTGTTACATGTGAATATTTCTTGGTCAGCTGTAAATGAAAAATTTCGTTAGACCAAGTGACTTTTTTCTGCGTCGAGTAGTGACGAAAATCTATAAAAATGTAACGATTTGCCTAGTCGAACGAATTGGAAGGAGACTTTAGGATTTAGAGAGGCGAAACATTGTTAGAAATAAAGGAAAAACTGAATGGAGGCCATTGGACATTGATTCTAAATCAAATCCGGCCGAGAGTGAGGGGGGAGAGAAAGAAAGGCAGAGTCTGGAAGTGATAACACGATGATGGCCCGTATCATCAGCCGCGTCGGGCCGTTGCGCGACGGAGTAGAAGCGGCGGCTGCGACGGCGCCTCGCGACATGCTACTTTAATTTTATACTCAAATATTTTCGATGGCTTCACTCTGCGCTTCTGACTATACGAGCAACTTCCACAAAAACCCCGCGCTACAGCACCAACGTTTCGAAGGTAGATAAATAAAAATGAAGAGTGTACAAAAAAAAACTGCTTTGCTTAAACTAACGATCGTTATTTTTCAAAGATTTATGATTTTTTTTCATTCTCGTAAAGTCCAGATTTTTATTCTATGAACACGCTTTCGCGTGAGGGCACGGGGAAACTGCGAAAAACCCGCGCCACTGTAGGCTTTTTCCACTTTCAGTTGTGTCACCATCGGAAAGTCAACGTCAATCCATCTGCCGCCGGCTCAGTGGCGGATTGGTGACCGCACCCAATGCGGGGCTTAGCGGTCGCCCATCTGAGAGTTGGCTCAGGGCGCTGCTCGAATATGGCTTAGTTTTTGGGTTCCTTGAATTTTGATTGCTAAATTGTTCGCTTCAATAGTCATGCGACGATGTTACTTTTGACAGCCGGACTTTTTTTCGTTCTTTGGCAGTTAGACTCGCGGAAATGTTGTAGAAATGATATTTGGGTCCGTCTTTTTCTGTGCTCCAAATCTCTATCTCTCTCCTCTCTCTCTCTCTCTCTCTCTCTCTCTCTCTCTCTCTCTCCCTCTCTTACTATCTCGTCAGTCGCATTTCGCGTGCTGCTCTCGCACCCTTTGAACTATGGCGAATGAAAAGCACGAGCGAGAGCCCGGCTAGACATTATTTCGTCGCGACGGCAGATCACACACACCCTCTTCTTTTTTAACCGTCTCCAGTCTGCTGAGCCATTAACGTCTACTTTAAACGGCATAAAAAAATGTCTTCACCTATTCTGTCCTACATTAGCCCCGGCCATATAATGCTACAATTTTCTATTGGTGCAATTCTCCCACTTGCATTTTCAGGCAAGTCTACGTGTACTATTTAAACACGATAATTTGTCGATCTTCAACCAGCAGCCTCCAGGACACTAAGGTCATAAAATCAACTCAAGAGAGCGAGAGCAACAGCAAGAGAGAAAGAGGGAGATAGGAAACTAACGTAGAAGAGCTACCACTTTTACGGGAGATCCCAACGCGGCGAATGATGTGCTCAATTACCTCTTCAGAGTGTCTCCCCGACCGGTTATCGGACGAATAAGCGTATGTTATTCGTCCGGATAGCGGCTCAGCTCACGCCGTATTTCCCGTAGGCGTATATATTATTGTGATTCGTGTAAGCTTGTATCCGGACGAATAATGTATATATAATTGTCCGGATAGAATGTGTTAAATTGTTAAACAAACTATCCGGAAGAATAATTTACACGTAGTCATCCGAAAAAAATCTTTATAATTTTGTATGGGTTTGGGTTGGTTGATTGTGTTTGGGTTGGTCAGTTGTGTTTGGGTTTGTTGGTTTTTTTGGGCTTGTGTTGTTTGGGTGTGTTCGGTTTGGGTTTGTTTTTGGGTCGGTATGTTTGCGTTTGTCATTTCGGGTTTGTATGTTTCGGTTTGGGTTGATTTGTTTGGGTTTGTATGTTTGCGATTGTTTGTTGGGGGCGTTGTACAGCGTGAACGGCGTGAAATAAGCCGCTGTTGAAAACGGTAGTAAATGTAATATTTTCATCAATATTTGGTAGCCATGCCCTTCAAAGCTATCACGGCAGCACATCGGTGAGGTATCGATTCAATAAGTTTGATGATTCTATCTTGAGAGGAATTTTTTCACTCTTCTTGAACTTTTCCCCACAAAGCAGCTTTATTGGCACAATGTTCAGTTCCTACTCTTAGTTTTAACTCTTGCCATAAATTTTCCATATGATTCTAAAAACCTGCCGAAAGAGCTGTGATCGAAGCTTTGGATTTTTATCTTGCTGAAAAATCCATCCTTGCGGCATATTCTGACGAGCATAAGGCAGCATTTCTTTTAATATAATATCTCTATACATAGCAGAGTTCATAGTGCCTTTAATTTTAAAGATTGGACAGACGCCTTTCGAAGAGAATGCACTCCATAGCATAATGCTACCTCCACCGTGTTTCACAGTTGGTGCTTGATATCGCGAATCACATCTAGTTCCTTTTGGTCGCCGAAGGTACCTTCTCCCATCATTTCCAAACAAATTAATTGTAGTTTCGTGTAAGGACAGCATTTTTTTTCAATCTTCAACAGTCCAGCTGTGGTATTTTTCCGCGAATTCTAATCTGGCCTTCTTATTTTCTTTTTACTGATGAGTGATTTTTTTAAACTCCAACACGTTCAAAACGTCCCACTTCTGTCAGTCTCCGTGAAACAGTACTTTGGCTAATGTCAGTCAACTGTTCTTCGCGCAATTCACGTGCGATGATTGCAGCATTCTTTTTGACGTCTGCGACAGCCTTTCTTTTGATCACTTTATCGACACGATTAGTTGTTTTCCTAGGTCTCCCAGGACAGTATTTATCTTCTAGAGTACCTGTACTCTTGAATCTATTTATTATATCGTTAACAGTCGATTTTCAAATCGCCAAAATTTTAGCTATTTCACGTGAAACTTTTCCTTGGTTGTGCAACTTGATAAGCACTTTACGTATATCTAGAGACGTGCGTTTCGACATATTGACTGACAATGAGTGTTACTGACCGTACAATGCAAAAGAAACAGAGCCCTCAATGTTCACATGATTTCGCGACTGATAACGTAAACAAAGCGAAGCGAATTACATCTTCTTGGAATTTAGCCGGACAATTATGAAGCAGCAAAACGCATTATTTGTCTTACATATAATTGTTAATCGTTATGAAAAATTTATGAATTACATATTTTGATTGCATGATAAAAGAACTTCACGATGATATATTTGTGTTTCCATTTTGCATCCTCTAAACGTTACTTAATCATAAAATTATCTTTCGCCGGACATTTTTACATGCAACTGTATATGAGATATTCCACGTAAATCCGGTGGACTTATTCCCTGACCCTCGCCAATTCGATTAATTTTTTAAATCTGATTCCATTGACTCTAAAAGACACCGTGAATGTTTTTAACATTTTCCGAAACAACCCTTAGTCAAAAATGTTTTTTTCCGAAAAAAGCGCCCCGATTTAAAAATCTGAAAAAATTCCCAACAATGCGTGATTATGTGTGAAAATTTTCAAGCTATCACCTGCAGTGGAAGTATAATTTTTTCTGTGCTGAATACGACTTCAATTAAAATGAATACCAGAACTTGTTGACTGATAACGAAAAAATCATACTTCCACTGCAGATGATAGCTTGAAATGTTTTACATATA
>OX632357.1:13791139-13896139 GCA_951751655.1 Ophion costatus | reverse complement strand
TAAGAAACAGCGCCAGGCCAAAATTTTCGATTTTTTTTTTTCAAGATCGCCCACGGGCTCAAAAAAATGTTTTGAGCTTGATCATTACTAAAGTCATTTAGCCTGATTCTTCAGCTTCAAAACGGTAGTTTTTGGACCTCTGTACGACCATTTGTCGCTGAGATATCAGCGTTTAAAGAAAAAAGGCGCTTTTTTCCGTAGATCATTAATGTCTGATGAACAAATGATCGTACAGCAAGCTAAAGGTGGGTTTCGCAAACTGGAATAAATTCTCTAAAGGCACTTTTTGGTACTTTAGAGAACTTTTTTTAACTTTAACATTGATTTGAAAAAGTACCAGCATTTTTCGTCACCAGCATTCTGAGGCACGCGGGTATGGGTTGTAAAAATGGTCGGGGAGCAAAATTTCGAAGGCAACTGGTTCCACATTTTTGGAAAATCGTCTGCTCGAAAGAAACCTGCTTTTCATCGATTTTTCGGACAAAAGTAACCCTTTTTACGTAGAATAAGATGCCGCTTTACACAAAAATAAGGTTCCATTTTTTATAGTTGACCTTCACCTAGAAAACGCCCTCTAAATAAAAAAACTATGCGATTTTACTCCTCGTTGGATTCATTTCGATCTCCTAAGGCAAATGGGACACCCTGTGTATACTCAAGTATTTTCGTTTGAGAATTCTCGATTCTTCCCTTTTGCGATAACTCGTTTCATAGGAAATATTTTCTTCTATTTCAATGTCTCCGCGTGATCAAAAATTGAATCCCGCGGAAAAATTTTACAGCCCGCGTTTCTTGATTTTTTATTCAAAGATTGCCTTCGCCCAAGCTTCTCCTTTTTTAAGCTGGTGCAGATGAATCGATCTCATTTGATTTTCCCTAATGTCCGCTAGGTTCGGGAAATCTTGGTTGCCCGTCATATCTCTACTGATCTGGGTCGTCTCGCTCGCCGGTGTCCTTCTTAGCCCTCGTACTGGTATTCTAGTATATATATATATATATATAAATATATATATATATATATATATATAGAGGGAGAGGGGCGGCGATATACAGGGAGATAGTATATGATACGGTGCGGTATCGACGTCGGGCAACCCCTCAAGTCCAGCGACATCGATGCAACGCGAGACGACGAGGACGACACTAACGCGACGGCGACGACGACGCCGGGGTGACACCCGCTGGGTCAGGGTTGGAATTGAAAGGGATGCGGGATATCGCGTGCTGTGCTCCGATCAATCGAACTACCGCCCACATATATAGAACTCTTCCATACATAAACTTGAGTTCGTGCTAATTTGGAGCAGGCGCTTAATTTCAATCGCTTATCTTCGGGATCAAAAGTTCATTGACCTCCGTATGCGTGCGGGCTTGGCCTCTAGTTAGCGGAAAATAAATATTTCGACGTTTTCGTTGGTATCCAATAACGAAATGTATTTTTTATCATAGGACGTCAATTCATTTTTACGCTCGTATCAGCCGCATTTTGTTTACGATTATCAACAATTACCTACACGTAATTCTAGTTGTCCGGGCGTGTGTCTAGTGTGCGGAGGTACTTTTCTTCGATTTGCGATTGGCTTAGAGGAAATATCGTTTTCTAGACTGTTTCGAATCGTTGTTCGGCTAAGTCAGTCTGTAATCTCAATTTCCGAAATTTCGAAAATCGGGGAGTCTTAGGCCCTTCCTCTGGTAATTGGACGGCGACTGTGCAAATTTCGAGTCATTCGGTTCACCCGTTTTTTAGAAAAGTGACGAAAACCTTCATCGGATTTCTTTACCGGCGCAAACGTGGGATGCTTGAGATACTCTGCACGATATCCATCAGTGCTTGTAAATCCAAGGGAAATAAGTGTACGCTATTACCATTATGGGGGCGAATCGTCATTATCGGGAGAAATTATATTTTTATAAACATTCGCGATTACCGGAAGAGCGCTAGGAAACGCAGCCTTTCCTGCGCCGAAAAACGAATGACTATATTCTGAATAAATTCTCAAGTACTCGATAGCATTCGTACAAATGAATGGGATCTGATCGAATTCAACGGGTGCACTTGTCTTCATCGCGTCTATCATTTGATAAAATAACGAAACGTAAAATAATGCTCCCAATGTCGATCAACACCTGTGAATGCGTAATTGAAGCGGGGAGCGCGATTCGATTATATTTCCCCTCCACTGTAGTTCGCGAGATTCAACCCCACATGTTCGACAGGCTCCACGCGCTCTATGTTAAAATCTTGTTCCATTACGTATGTCGCTCGACAAAAAATAACGAAGTTATCGACCAAAACTTCGATGGGTGACTAGTCAGCGGCGAACTTAACAATTTATTTCTTGACATCATCTTTTTAGGAAAATTATTGACGGATTTTTCATGATTATTCCTTGACATCAATTTCGTAGGAAATTTCCGGACCCTTTTTTGCGCGATTATTCCTTGACATCATTTTCGGAGGACAATCATCGATCCGTTTTTCACGGTTGGTCCTTGACATCAATTTCATAGAAAAATTCCTGACCCTTTTTTACGATTATTTCTTGACATCACTTTCGGACGAATATCATTGACCCATTTTTTCATGGTTTTTCCTTGACATCAACTTCATAGAAAAATTCCTGACCCTTTTTTACGATTATTTCTTGACATCACTTTCGGACAAACATCATTGACCGGTTTTTTCACGGTTCTTCCTTGATATCACTTTGGAAGGAAAATCATTGACCCGTATTTTTTCATGATGATTCCTTGACAACAGTTTCGTAGGAAAAGTCCTGACCTTTCTTTCGCGATTTCCTTGACATCACTTTTGAAGAAAAAACATTAATCCGTTTTATTCACGACTATTCCTTGACATCGCTGTGGAAGGAAAATCATTGACCTGTATTCTTTCACGATCATTTCTTAACATCAGTTTCATGGGACAACTCCTGAGCCTTCTTCCACGATTATTCCTTGACATCAATTTTATAGGAAAATTTTCAACCGTTTTTCGTGATTATTCCATTTTCGAAGGAAAATCATTGACCTCTTTTTCACAATTATTTCTTGACATTAATTTTGTACCAAAACCATTGACCCGTTTTTTTCACGATTATTTTTTGCCATCAATTTCCTACGAACATCATTGACCTTATTTAGCACGATTATTCCTCGCATCACTTTTGGAGAAAAAAAATTAACCCGTTTTTTTTTATTATCATTCCTTGACATCACTTTGGAAGGAAAATCATTGATCCGTATTCTTTCACGATAATTCCTTGACATCTGTTCCGTATCAAGACTCCTGACCCCTTTTTTCCCGATTATTCCTTGACATCAATTTGAAAAGAAAATGTTCATCCCTTTTTTCACGATTATTCCGTGACCTTATTTTCCAAAAAAATCATTGATCCGTTTTTTTTCACAATTATTTCCTGACATCAATTTCGTACGAAAACCATTGACCCGTTCTTTTTCACAACTAAATTTTTACATCAATTTCGTACAAAAATCATTGACCTACTTTACCACGATTATTCCTTGACATCACTTTAGGAGAAGAAAACATTAACCTTTTTTCGCGATTATTCCTTGACATCAATTTCATAGGAAAATGTTCAATCCTTTTTGTCACGATTATTCCTTGACCTCATTTTCGAAAGAAAATGATTGATCCGTTTTTTTTCACAATTATTTCTTGACATCAATTTCGTACGAAAACCATTGACCCGTTTTTTTCACGATTATATGTTTACATCAATTTCGTACGAAAATCATTGACCTACTTTTTTCACGATTATTCCTTGACATCAATTTCGCAGGACAATTATTGCGAGCTTTGCATTTTGCTTGTTTCATGCTCGGATTTCCCTCCTGGGCCACCAATTGGGAACGTTCCTTCCGAACAATGACATCCGAGCGAGCAACGAAGGCTCGATGATTCGGGAGCGGTCCCCAATAGCGGGTTATTGAAATTTGACACGCGAATTGAGCCGGCACGTACAGTGGCAGCTCAATATTACTGTGCGTATTATTATATGCAAACAAATATTGCTATATCTTTCGCGCGCTATTATATTGAATATAATAATGGGAATGGAACTTTCAACATTGACTTTTTGCAGATTTTTCTGCCGAGCTGCAAAAACCTATGCGTGCAATGTCTCGGTAGATTGTACAGGAATATCGAAATGTGTAAAATGCAAAAGTGAGTAGAGTATTGCCAGTACTGATAGAGGAAGAGTGAGGGGTTGCAGTGCAGCCTATCGATTTTAGTCGAGTATTCGTCCGAGGGTAAAGGGTTGAAAATAATGTAATAAAGAAGATGGACGCTGCATGTGTGTGTATGTGTGGAAGAGAGGAGAGAGCGAGAGAGTGAGGAAGGGAGGGAGGGAAAGAGAGAGGGTGGAGAGAGGTAAGGGAGGGAGCGTCGACGTGATTCGTGCGGAAAAATCGTCGAATCGATCGGACCTCTTTCCCTCGCCCTGTGTTCCTCGCACTCACACGCACACACCCACAGACCCTCCCGATTCGCTACGATAAAATAGGGATTTTTTTTTCATCCCTCCATCAAACACTCAAATCTCACCGGGATATTTCCTCTTGTGTTCGGCGTCGACCTCCCGGGCCAGAGCGAAATATTTTTCCTTCACGTCCTTGTCCATGTTTTTCCACAATACTCCGAGTCTGTTGTAAAATTGGCCAATTAAAGGATTGACAATTGGACGAACGTACGATTAAAAAATACGACGTTAAAATTTGCATTGTAGAAAGGCAACAATTTTTTTTCTTAATTTTTAATTTTTCAATTTTTACCATCGTTCAAACCCTTTTTTTCAAATTAACGTACAAAAACTCTCATAAGAATACGTAAAATAAATTCTTGCGATTTTGACAGCCAAAAATGGCCCGAAATTTTTGAGCAATTCAGAAGAATGAACTTTCGTTGGATTCCAACGATGCAAACCTCAACGTCATTAAGGGCTCATGATGAAGTCATCGCGACAGAATCATTAGAGTAAAAAATTTCAAAAAATCTTTTTTTTCTTCATTATCCGATACTATAGACGGTTATAAACATGCTGTTAATTTTTTTGCGCGAAATTCGAATTATTCCGGTCGCCACCGCTTCCGGTTTCTTCAGAAAAAGGGCTTCGACCAGGTGCGTGAGACCTGGCGCGGACGGACGCGTTTTTCTCGAAATGTCATTTTTCGAAGGAGCGTACACTCTCAAAGGAAGAGTTTTCGGGCTGTCCGCCTCAAATTTTGACACAACATTCTTTACTCCATTCTTCATCTTGCTATGGAAGCTTTTTCGAATTTTCATAATTTTTTCAACGAACAGCTGTGGCAAAAATATGCTAAATTCCATACTTTTATTCAAAATGCCGCGATTTTGTCAATTTTGATTTTTAAAAAACCTCCACAGCAAGATAGCGGCTTTCATACTGATTAATAATCTTTTACAAATTTTGTTCCCGATCATATTTTCAGCCACCACCGTGTACACCGTGATGTCTCCTTTTTTCGAAGACATTTTCAACCGTTAAAAAAATGTAAAAAGAATAAAGATGAGCGTTTAAAAAATTATTTTCGATTCTTCATGAGTGCTTTGATTTGAGATTTAAAAAAATCAGACGGATTAAGGTATTTTAACCATCGAGAAAAAAAATCGCGAAGTCAGATATTTTTCGACCCGTTAGACTGTGATGATGCCTTGAAAAATAAACAAATGAAAAATAAGGATAAATAATTGAAGATCCGTGTATCGAGTATTTTTACTAGCCTAACGCTTATGTCCTTGTTGGACTCCCGAGGATTCTCGATCGCTAATTTTTTTCGCCACTCGTTGGCGAAGAGCATGAAGGCGTTTGCCGGCCTCGGTATTTTCTGTTTTCCCGTATTGTTGGCGTCGAGGATAGCGGCTTTTTCGACGATCGTCGAGGTCGCCCTATCGCCACCGCGTTGAAGCTGCACTTGCACGACGTTGCCGACTATCCCGGCGCGATGCAGCTTCGGCTCGATGCAAAATGTCTTTTTCCTCGTTGCCGATCTTCCGTTCGCGTTGTTCTCCGTCAGTATACCGATCAGTTGATTTCGGGACGTGTGCCGATTGACCCGCAGCGGACCCGCCGAGATCGAATGATTTTGCGACTGGCGCAGCGCGACGATCGCCGAGATCGGCGATTTATCGTCGCGAACGACCGGCGGGCTTGGGCCAGAGCCTATAACGATTCCGCGCTTCGACGAGGCTGCCGTTGAAGCTACAAAGCGGACGAAACGTTTGAGCGAATTTCGAATTCGTCCAAATATATAATTTACCGATTTGCCGTTATAGCAAGTGGAAAAACAATAAAAATCGGCAGTGAGCGAGGCTCGGTGGGCGGTAGAGCGGTCACCCATCCAAGTATCGGCCCAGGCCAACGGTGCTTGAAGTCCGGCACTGTCGCCGGTTTTAAAAATTCTTACCTATTTTAGGAGACTGAAAGCATTGAATGTTCAAATCGGTTCGGCGATCTACAATTTTGCCATTTTTTTCAACGTGTACGCTGTGTACGTAAAAAAAGATCTCTCTCAACTCATTTCAAATACGAAATCGACAATTTTCATCGATTTTTCAACGTTTTTTTTTTCAAGAACGTACAACGGTTTGTACGGATGAAAAAAATGTATGATATATTTTTCAACACATACGTCGTTTTATACATATTCACATAAATGTTTTTATCTCAAATTAAAATTATTTCTTCTCCATATATTTGTCAAAATACCTCAAATGTGTTTAGTTATTTACGTATAAACAATATGTCTTTATGAATATATTGTAAATACAAGATGGGAGGATTTTTTGTCCGTTTTCCTTTGTGTTTCGTTAAATCTATCGGCCGAAATAACTCTTTTTTCGACAAATTTATTGGAGCGACGTGTTTCTTTTTTTCAACCAATATTGCAGATCACAATGCAGACTCACCTTTGACGTTGAGACTAGCGAGCAGATCATAATTCTCCATATCGTTCAACCGAGAATGATCTTGATGACTTTCGAAATTCTCGATTGAAAACAATCAATAAGATTTTGTTGGCGACAAATTTGCGTTCCTCTATTGTCGATTAGCGAGAAGAGGGAGAGAGGAGAAGAGAGATAGAGGGAGAGAGAGATTCAATAATAGTAACGTAAATACTCGGCCATAATTAAACGGCAGAAATGAGTGTATCGCGATACACGAATGTATAATTATTGCTTATTGATACGGTGCGTTGTTGAACGACTTCGTAAAGTTTCTCGTTGTTGAAAAACCGTTGTCAAGCTGTACGTCGCTGTTTGACGCTCGTTGTCAATTTCTCTTTTTTTTGTTCCGTCTTCTTTCTTGAATCGCTTCCCTCTTTTATTTCATCGAGGTCGCTGGCCCCCTCGGTTATCATCGATAATCGAACAGAAGAACGGCGCTACGGTCACGAGACTTGCTCAATTCAAACGTCATAGTTGTGTGACTTTTTTTCATAAAGCACCTTCGATTTTTGCCATTTCACGAATATTTCATCAAACAGGGCGCTATTTTTTCCCTCCTTTTTCGACTGTTGCTGGACAAAATCAGGGAACGAGAGCCCGCAATGCCGTGCGGTGAGTGCGAGTGTCCAAACGGGGAAATTGATTATTACGGAGTATTGGAAATAAAGAAAAATTCGGGCGACCTGGAAATCAAGAAAGCGTAAGAATTTTTAGGACAAAATGCCTGTTTCGTTCGCAACCGCTACACGTATCGTATTAATTAATCCCAAGTTGACAAGTCACACCCCTCGTCCGTGACAGCGACGTAATTACAGCAATGAACGGGGCGCCGGCAAATTAATTATGCACAGTTATTGAACGCAGGTTGTTGGAAAAATGATGAAAGCGACGGAAACTAGCTTTTTTCGAAATTACATTCAGTCTGTTTGAAAGGTCAGCATAAGTTTGGACAAAAAAAACAGATTGGTCGGCAATATTTTTTTCTCATGAGACTATTGGGATGACGGGGTGGAGATTTTATACACAATTGACAGATAGTCTTGCCAAACTGAGTTTCTTTGAAATGAATGTATTGATAAACCATGAAGTTATTATTGTTTAAGGCGTTATATCGACAAGGAACATCACTTAAGGATGCTGTGTCCAAAATTGAAAATGGTGATAATTTTTTTTTAATTTGATAGGTTCTTATGTAAAACATTTGAAAGGTTGTGTAAAAAATTCACGACGATTAGGAACCTGGCTACTGAGAAATTAGAATCCACAAATTGCACGCAGCCTTATGAAAACTGAAGTAACTTTGCAATTCTATTAACAAATAGCAAACTTTGCTATTTGTTTTCAAGAAATAGAAGAAATATTTATGAGTGATCGTTTTTTTATTTCAAATATATCAAAAACAAAAACGGTTTTATGGTGCAAGAAACGACGTCGTCCGTGAACGAAAATGAGTATTTAAATTTCCCGCGACTTTCGGTCGATGCAACGGTGCCGCTGTATTCTTATATGTTTTTCCTCAAGTGTGATTTTTTTGTATTTCTGGCATCATTTTTTATAACAAAAAAAAATAATTGCAAAGTTACTTCAGTTTCCATAAGGCTCCGTGTAATTTGTGAATTCTAATATCTCAGTAGCCAGCTTCGTAATCGTCGTGAAATTTTTACACAACCTTTCAAATGTTTTACATAATGACCTATCGAATTTTTAAAATTTTATTACCATTATCAATTTTGGACACAACATCCTTAAGTCTCGGCCGTCGATTTTGTTAAAACTCATATCGGTGACGAGCATTGAAAACTATTAGACACGTATTTCTTTTCATCTACGGAAAAACGGTTTTAAGAGGGGAAACCACTCCTCAAAGAAAGGCGTGTCGAGGGGTGGTTTTGGAGTTTCATATACGAGCAGTCCACTAATCTGAATAAAACAAAAACCAACATTCTGCTAATGTAAAACGATAATAAATCCAGTATGGAATAATTGAAAAAAAATGAAATTAAGGGGTGACACGCCTTTTAGAAATCCCCCCCCCCCCTTAAAGACGTTTTTGCGCAGAGTAAAAAAAATACATGTCCAATAGTTTTCAATGCTTAATGACATACACGAGTTTCAACAAAATCGGAGACAGCCACGTAAGTGATGTTCCTTGTGAGTAAAAATCAATGTTTGACCTGTTTTATTGGCTGGAATGATGTATACAGATCGCAAAAATGATATATAAAATAGAATGATATATTATAAGGGACATTATTATTATTTTATCTTTAAAGCCCATTTTCCGAAGCGCCATTATGCCATTTTGCGGGAAAACCATATTTTTAAATAATAGTTTATAGGCACTTCTCTAGCAAAGCCGACCTAAATGACGATTTTTTTTTGTTCTAGGTGCTGTTGCATAAAAGTTTGCGTCCTCTCGCAGAGTGATTTAAAAAACGCTCTTAGAGTGTAGCTACGACTGAGCCGCCATTTTGTATTTTTTTTCATAAATATTTTTTTCGTTACGCAACACATGACCCAGAACAAATCCTCCAAACCTTATTGTGATTGCTTTTTTAATATTGTCGGAAGAAATTCCCAAAAAAGTTTTTTTTCAGTCGGCCACGTATATAGATGTAACGCCTTGAACAAAGTGGCGTGTGCTGCATGGTCAATCGGTGCAGGTGGCTCTGGAATCTAGGGGAATCTGAAAGAAAACATAAAAATGTGCTTTTCGAATATTAATCAAATTTTCGTATGACCGGATTTTTGTTTAATTCCAAAATGACGAAAATGGCAACCTGTAGTAAAAAGTTCGATTTTCGACCGATAAAAGCAACTTCAATAATTTCTATTAACAAATGGATAAACATATTTAAAAAATCATCCGGTCATACGATAGACAGTCTTATAAAGTATGGTCTGTCCGAATTTGAAGTGAAACGGTCGAATAGATTTTGTGTTACACCGATTTACCCCTTTTTACAAAACGTAGTTTCGACAGAAACGCAAAAAAAGTCAGGAAAATCGCAGCGGAGCGATTCGCCGCAGCACGATCTGACCCTTTTCAAAAATCGTCATAACGGAGTCAATTTTTGGCATTTTTACAAAAATGTTGTTGCAAATAAAATTTAAGTTTTTCTCCTATAAAACTATGCAATGAGAAATCGTATTTAAAAATGTTCAACCTTATCTAGACCCTTTAAGGAAAGACACCATTGTGACAGGCTGAAGAAGGTCGCTTTCCGAATGTTTGTTCCCCACTAAATTATTTATTTGCTATTTGGAGAAGGCTATGGTATTAAGCATACATTAAACTCATTTCATGTACATTTTTTTTCTTTTTAAACAAAAAATTAACAACGAACGGCCGGATAATTTTACAATGATCAATTGAAAAAAACGATATTTTCCTAATTGCAGTAGCTATCCTTGTACTTATTTTTTTGCTTGTTTGATATTTAGTATCTTCAAGCCCCCCCCCCCCCAGATATAAGTAAAAATTTCGCCAAAATAACGCTTTTTCGAACACCGGCCATTTTGTGAAATTTACAGAGAACTACATTTATATAGATTATAAAACTGTTTTATTTTTATTGTTGAGACCGGGGCCGAGTTGAAATTCCGAACATTGAATGATCGGAACCCTCAAAACTTCGAAAGCATACTAACGCGAGAGATCAAAACGCCGAAAGAATTTTAGCCGAAAGACCAAAAACTCGAAAATCTGAACACCCTCAAAATAATTCGGCTATGGGAGTTGTAAAAGTTTTAAAATTTTCAATAAATCATCGACGAATGGTTTCAAGATTTTATTTTACTAAAAAGTGACTTTACGTGAATTTCGAAATTTGTCTAGAAAATGTTATACGTTCTACATCATTTACAGTCAAATGTGTAGGCTTTCGGTGCCATGATCTTGACGAAAATTGTTATTTGGGAAAATTAAAATTAGAAATTTTATACCGTCGGCGCATTCAAAGTTCGGAATTTCAACTCAGCCCCGAAAATCCGACAATTATAGATAGAATTATGATTCCAGCCAGCCCCAGAAAAGTGATTTCGATAAAAACGCGTTTGAACGTTTTAATATACGTCAGTCGTTTCTGCTCTTAGTAAATCGTGTGTAACTTGGTCAATTTTCGATATTTTTAGGGAAAACACCACTCGGGCGGCAGAAAATGAGGCCTAACTTTGATAATTTATATTGGGAGTATGAAAAAAGGAATAGGATATCTTTTGAGAGAATTTATTCAACACATATTAAAGTATAAAAAAAATATTATTATTTTTATACAAAATGGCGGCGCAGAGCCGATCTTGAAAAACGTGTTTTTTTTTACAAATAGCTTCGCGGCATGACGGTTTTCTCGTAAAGTATAAGACCTGGAACAGAAACAAAAAAAATTATAATCTATATATTATTAGCTATGGAACCGCGTAGAGATTTTTTTAACAAATTTTGAAAAAATGCCACACTTTGAAAGAAATAAATCGATTTTTTGCCCAAAAAATAAGCAGTAAATTGTTTATAAAAATAAGGTCTACATTTAATCAAAAAACGGCTACGTACTCCCATAGAAAATGTAATTGTGAAGCTACTATCAAAATTTCGAATCGATCCATGCAAAGGTGTTCGAGTAGTCCGTCCTCCCAGTTTGAAAAAAGTGGTTTCGAGAAAAACGCGTTTAAAGTTATACGAGCACTCAGCGCGCCTTCCAAGGCGCTCCGGCAAAGTCGACAATTCAACCTTAAGGAGGTACGATCACTTCCTCGGGGTCAAAAAACGAGTCTAAATTTATTTTACCCACAGCTGCTCTGATTTATTTTTACTTATGTTGATTATTCGTATTATCGATTATAATGTGCCAAATGTTGTGGTAAATGATAAATTTATTGCACATGAACAAATACAATATCCAATATATAGAATTTCAGTTTTCCAACGAGTTTAGTTCGATACGTGAGCAGGCTGACCGTGATCACCGCACTTCCGGTTTACCATCTCCATAAGACGACGTGTAACTGAAAGTGCTCGGCTTTGCAATTTTATTGCGAAAAAACTAAACGGTCAAAATAGCTCAAATTTTGGCGATAGGCGCATAAAGTATTCGTCAAAATCATATAAAAATTTCAAATCCGAAAGTTCGATTCGTAGTAATAATCGTACCTCCTTTAAAAAATCGCTACAGGACCAATTGCATATTGTTTTCATGATCCCAAAGTATTATTTAAGCCAAAAAAAAGAAGATTTTTCCAACATCCTAGAGTAGTGTTATCCCTTAACTTGAATGTTTTTTTCCACATATTCTTGAATATGTATACTTTGAAAACGGTCAAAGAATCGATTTTTTTTAACCCGTCACAGTCGCGTCCCATTTAGTTATAAAAATTTTGCAAACGAATCTATGCCTAATATTTCTTTTTAAAAAAGCTTCGATAAAAGCTTCAAACCGCGAATATGCGAAGAAAATTGGCTGCTCATCGATGGCAGCATAAATTTAATAAGTCGCACGATACACATAAGGCCACCATTCATTCTGGCGTATTAAAAACCGTTTTCATGAAGTTTCCGGCGTCTGGCTATACGCCATAATCCTGAGAGGTTGAACAAGACCGAAAGTTCCGAAGTAATTTTTTCCCTCGTCGCCGAGGCGTACGATGTTCTATCGAATCCATTAAGACGAACGGTTTACGACCAGTACGGGGAGGCGGGCTTGAAAAGCGGTGTACCAGGACCTCAAGATTACGTCCAGCCTTACGTATATCACGGAGAGCCTATGCGAACCTACAGGTATACTAAACCGCCGTCTTTCATTTAATGCAAAAAAAAACAACCACCGGCAGTTACTTCATCCGCGCATTGAGCCGACGTAATTGAACGGTCAGAAAAATAATCGATAATTTGAAGAAAAAAAACAATTACAACGGATTAGATCGTTTACTCAGGTTTCAAGTAATCGTAACGAAAAAAGAGTCAAATAACATGTTATTAAATTGCTAATGTGAATTTGAGTCTGGACGATTATTTTCATTTTTTGCGACAATGGAGTAGCAATAATGGGAGATATGGGGCCGTCCATAAATTACGTCATTTTGAAATACGGGGGGGGGGGGCTCATCGAAAAGACGTCATTATGAGTACCAAATCTTAATTCAGCTCAACCCATAATCATTACTTATAATTGATACATTTGAGCTTACAAAACGTCGAGTGAGAGAGTAGGTGTTTGATACTAGAAGCAAAACCCATGCCTTTGATCCAGAGCTTAGAGGAATGGGTAGCGTTCCCAAGGGAAAATATTAAGGGGTCACGTGGGTTTCGAAGCCAAAAAACGCATATTTTCTCTCTTTGTTTAAATATAATATATCAATTATTTTATTCAAAATGTTAAGCACATAAAAGAACAACATTTCAACAACTAAAAAAAAATTTCATTCCAAAATTTGGGAAATTCTGCCGGTTTTCAGAGACCCTAAAAAAAGTCTCCTCGTGGCGGTCAGGATAACGCATGATAGCTTTATCTGAAATTGAAAAACAATTTTTTTCCTGTTAGTAGATAAGTATAGCTCGTGATTGAAAATGGAAATTAAAAAAAATTGAAATCTGAATTTTTGGCAGAGTTTTATGCAAAATAGGTCAATTTTTAATACCATTTACACTTCGCATAGCCTTGCAAAATTGGTTGTGGTCGAAAAAAAACCGTTCAATCCCTAGTCAATGCTATTTTGAAAAAGTGTGCAGAATTTCAATCGGATCGGTGCATTAGTTTTTGACAAATCGCGTCCGCCGACTTCAATAATAGCGTTTTGAGAAAAATGCGATTGAGGGGGTCGTCTAGTGTGTCAGATTAAAAAAATCGATTTTTTTTCATAAATCACATCTAAAACATGTATAGAAAACGTGGGCAAAAGGATTTTTCAAAGTTTGAAGCCGTTGAAAAGTTACAGCCGTAAACCGGAGCAAGTATACGGAGCGATCAAAACACGATTTTTTCAAACTGCGGCCATGATATCTCAAGAACTATTTGATTGATTCTGCTCAAATTTAGACAGCATCTTCAGTACATCTATAACTACATGTTGAACTAAAATAATTAAGATAGCTTCGTTGGTTTTCTTTTTAGCAGCTATATAGACCACAAAACGTACGAAAAATTGAATTTTTTTTTTAAAGCGCGAAAAGAATTATTTTTTGGAATACTAACTTTATTTTAGTTCCATGTAGAGCCTCAAGTCTCACGATTAAAATGGCGTTTGGTTTTTTTATTTAAGATAAGCAGAACGGCCGGAATCATGGCAGCAGTGGAGCATCTCTTTTTATATGTGTGTTCCTGTTGGGTGGTGTATCTCCGACCATATACTATATAACGACTTCAAAAAATTCACAAAGTTTGTTTAAATGTTAATAAAAATGATATACAATTTATAAATTATTTTATTTTAATGGTTTGTCAAAAAAAAAATCCCAAAAAAGCCTTAAAAAACGGCCTCCACACTAGACGACCCCGTTGAAGTTTTCGCTCCCGGCCGGTCTTTCCCAACGGGTGGGAATGCCCAAACGCTCTCTCCTAGACTTTGACTCCGATTGACTCAAAACTTTGGGAGAATATTCTAGACATATTGTACTAATAGATAATACAATTTAAAAAAAATGGATTATTTGAAATTTCTAACCCACGTAACCCCTTACACAAATAGAGAAAAGATTTAATATATATTAAATAGAACCCCATGCCTTTGATCAACAGCTTCGAGGAATGAGTAACGTCCCCATGAGAAAATATTATGAATAATAAAAATTCTACGTTTTTATCGTCCAAGTACACTACTGAATTTATGCAGTAGGAAATGACGTAATTATATGAGAGAGGGGGGAGTCTATTGGATCATGACGATAGGATGATGGGGGGGGGGGGGGGGGGGCAAAAAACAGCAAAAAAACGATGCCGTCATATATGGACGGCCCCTATCCTGTTGAGGAACATTCGAACAACGACACATTAGGAATTAGTTTTTAATTTATTTTTGTTTGAGTATGAAGTTTCGCTGGATCTTCAAAATCAAGGTAATAACAGGAAGTTATTATTTTTAGAGAATTCTTCGGGACTGAAAGTCCCTATGCCGATTTATTGGACGTCCTTTGGAAAGCCTCGGACTTAGACGATTGTCCCGAAGCTCGCGGCCTAAAACGTAAAGAAGAACCGCTCTTTCATCCCCTTCCGCTAAGCCTGTCCGAGGTAAGATTTGTTGGCATGATCGCAATTGACGTGGATTTTTATTCCAAACCCTTTCCATAACCTGAACATTTCCGTATAATTGTATTTACCGAATGCACAATTTAACGGAGCTGCATTCGCTTGGAGTTTGAGAAAACAGGTCAGTTTTCTATTTTTTTTTTATGAGGGTATTGGTATAACGAGGTCCAGATTTTACACACAATTAATACACAATCTTGCCAATTTTGAGTTTTTATTCGAAGAATTTTGATAAACAATGAAATTGTAATTATTTAAACAAAGTTCCACCGTTGCGGAAGGGCAATCGATGCAGGTGGTTCTGGAAACTAGGGGCATTTGAAATAAAGAATTGAAAAATGTACTTTTAGTATAGTAACAAAAACTTCCGTATGGCTAGATACTTTTTTGAATTTTTTTGAACTACAAGAACGGTAAGCTGTAAAAAATAGTTCGACTTGCGGCCAAAAAATAACTTTAACAATTTGTTATCAACAAGGGATAAACATTTTTTTAATAAGTTAGTCATGCGATTGAAAATGTTATAAATTATGCTCTGTCCTAATTTAAAGTGAATTGAACGAATAGATGTTGGAACACGGCTTACACAGTTTTATAAAACATAGTGGTAATTCTTTAGGACTTTTCCGAAAAATTAGTTTGTTGAGGTTTGTTTGGATTTGTTTATTTGGATTCAACCCAAACAAGCTCATTTTTCGAAAAAGTCACTTATCTAAAGACTTACTATCAGAGTTTCGAGGGAAAACGCAAAAAAGGGTAAATTGCATTTGGACAGTGCGTCGTATCACGGTGAGCGATTTCACCCTTCACCAGAATCGTTATAACTCGGTCAATTTTCGGAATTTATACAAAATCTGTGTTACAAATCAAAGTGAAAACTCTTGGTAATAAAACTGAGCAATAAAAATCCATTTTGTGGAGCTCCAAGCATATGCAGACACCTTAAGGCAACGATTACAAATGAGATATTGGTAACAGGTATTCTACGGTGGTTGCAAAAAAATGAAAATCGAGAGACTCGTTTTCAAGACGGAAGAAAAAATAGACACTGTTCTGAGAGAGAAAATTTTGAATGTTCCCATCAAGCCTGGCTTACCAACGGGAACGAAAATCGTATTTCCCGAGGAGGGGGATCAAGGACCGAGCAAGATACCCGGTGAGTTTGCGTTTGGCCTTTGCAACGTGATAATTCATCTTCCTCCGAATGTTATATTCCCGGAATAAATACGAAAGTACAACCATTGATTCTCATCTTCCATCAGTCATATTTGCTTTCTTCGCGGAAATTCCCATACCCGAGGGAAAGTGGATCTTCAATATTTTTACTTTAAGGGCTTACATACACCCGAGCGGGCTAAAAGGAAGGTTATGTTTAAGAATTTTTTTGTGTATAAAACTGAATTTTATCGAACAACCATGATATACATTTTGAAGTATGACATTTTATCTACCGTGTGTGAAAATTTGGTTAAAAAATTTTAAGCGGTAAAAATGTTACAGTCGGTTTCCTGGGACGTGTTTTTGTTGAGAGCTTGTGCGGTAGCAGACGTGCCTCTGCCATTTTTTTTCTAAAAAAAATATTGGTTTCCTAAAGTAGATAGATAAAACTATTACCTCGAAGAGTATGTGGCTTCCGGATGGAGGCCTCGTTGAGAATCAGCGTTGTGCCGACGTTTCGCAAACGGTACAGTCTGCATCATCAGGGCTGAGAACTCCGATACTGAAGCTCTCGTGTCTCAGGCATTCCTTATATAGTTGCAGTCATCGTTCCAGATCACTGCACCACTTAATCAGATGTTTTAATTGATCGGCCGATCAATTAAAAAACCGGGAGGACGGTGTGCCAAATGAGATTGACGTCATATCCACCATCTCTATTTAGATTGTCCGGATGTTTTCGGATTTTCAAGCCTTCTCGGTGTTTCCTGGAAAAATAGCTGTTTGATGGGGCCAGACTTTGGGTTTTATCGTACTGAATGGCATGACCAGTCTCCATCCAATGCTCGGCCAGGGCTGATTGTCCAATGTGGCCATATTTGTAACACCGTTGAAGTTCTTTGATCCGTGTACTTAAAATTGCGGTGGGGTGGCGATGGGACGTAGCGTAGAGATATCTATCCGTGTGCGTTGGCTTCCGGTAAACTTTATGGCCCAAAGTGAATAAGATCCAGTCCATCAAGGTACAACCAGAAGACATTCTAGTAAGTTTCGATGTTGTATCGTTGTTCACAAACGTTCCAACCTATGAAACCATAGACATAGTTAGAAAATCCCAAAAAATTGCTCCTAACCTACTACCCCCTATAGAACATTGCCTAAACTCTACATATTTCCAATTCCAATCCCAGTTTTATGAACAAACTTCAGGCGCAGCCATAGGTTCCCCGATTTCCCCTATCATCGCCAACATCTTTATGGAGAACTTCGAGAACAGAATTCTCCAAGAAGCACCCCTCAAACCCTCCACCTGGTTCCAATATGTCGATGACACCTTCGTCATTTGGAGTCACGGCAAAGAAAACCTCAATCATTTCTTAACCTTCTTCATCATTTCTTCTCATTTCTCATTTCTTAACCACGCGGATGGATATCTCCACGCTACGTCCCATCACCACCCCTCCCAAAAATAATCGGTCATAAGCACTCTGGTCTACAGAGCTCTAGCGATCTCCGAACCGGACTCTTTCGAGGATGAACTAGGACACCTACGCAAAGCTTTAGGAGACAATGGCTACGAGCCAGGCAACATCGAAAGAACGATCAAACATCTAAGAAGAAAAATAGCTGATCCGAAAACGGTAAAAGCACCCGAAGGGGAGAATGAAGGACAAATAAAAGCAACAACTTCCCTTCCCATACCTTCAGGGCATAACCGATCGCATAGGCAGGGTCCTTGGGAAACACAACGTGCGAGTCATCTTCAAACTTCAGAAGAAGCTAGCACAAGTAGTTCCGAGTGCAGAAGACCAAAGACCACCATTAAGTGCACCAGGAATGTACAAGATACCCTGCTCATGCGGTAAAGTGTACATAGGAGAAACCGGGAGGAAGATCAGTACACGGATCAAAGAACATCAACGGTGTATCAAATATGGCCACATTGGACAATCAGCCCTGGCCGAGCATTGGATGGAGACTGGTCATGCTGTTCAGTTCAATAAAGCCTAAAGTCTGGCCCCATCAAACAGCTATTTTTTTCAGGAAACACCGAGAAGGCTTGGAAATCCGAAAACATCCGGACAATCTAAATAGAGATGGTGGATATCACGTTAATACCATTTGGCACACCATCCTCCCGGTTTTTAAATTGACCGGCCGATCAATTAAAACATCTGAGTGGCTGGTGCAGTGATCTGGAACGATGACTGCAACTATATAAGGAATGCCTGAGACACGGGAGCTTCAGTATCGGAGCTCTCAGCCCTGATGATGCAGACTGTAACGTTTGCGAAACGTCGGCACAACGCTGATTCTCAACACGGCCTCCATCCGGAAGCCACATACTCTTCGAATTACATAAAGAGCCGTGAAAGCCTTGAAACTAAAATAAAACTGGTACCTGTCGAGCCGGAATTCAAAAAAATTAATTTTTTTTCGGGTCTTGGCAATCACTGGAATAAAAAAGGCGATTTTTAGCCTTAAAATGGTTCAGTACTTATGATGAAAAAAAGAAACTATGCCAGGTATCGAAAAAACGGCTCGATAAGTACTAGATTATTGTGTGAAGCATAACTGTGCAAAGCTTGATCGGTCCAGTAGTTGCAGAGATATTTGTGGTATCGATTTTGAAAACAGTTTCGAGTGAAAAGCGTTTAAAGTTTTGAGTACACTTTACACCTGCGCCCCAACCGTTAGTCGTTGCGCACCCGGTCAGTTACAAAGCGCTATAACTTCGTCATTACTGCGAATTTCTTTATGAAATTTTCAGGGTAGACACTCGAAGGATGGTACTTTCGAATGAGCACCTTTTTGAAGAATCGATCCTTTTTTCCTACCCAGGTGTATGTAAGCCCTTAAGGGGCAACTTTTAATCGAATGTTGATCGAACTTTTGGCTGTAACGTGTTAATACACGGTAAAAAAAATACGTTCGAGAATGACGAAAACTCTTTATCAAGTACAGCTGACATTGTGTTCGTGACCGAGGACCGACCTCACGAGACTTTCAAGCGGGAACTCGCTAATCTGTCCATGATGGTCAAGATATTTTTGCGTGAAGCTCTCGTTGGAACGGTCGTAACAGTGAAAACTATCGACGAGAAGACTCTTCGTGTGCCAATAACGTCCATTATCACGTGAGACAATTTTCAACACAGCCATTTAATTGTTACAAATTACTTCTATCAATAGACTAATTATACGTTAGTCATAATCCCCGACTACTTCGCCACTGTCAACTACCAAAACGAATAAACAATTGCCCGTGTGATCCAACGCCAACGAATTAATGATTCGACGGAGGAGCAAACATTTCGTAAAACGTAAATGGATGTTCGACAGGCCGGAATATGAAAAATTGGTACCGAGCGAGGGACTTCCCTTGCCGGAAAATCCCTTACAACGGGGAGATCTCGTTATAAGATTCGACATCAAATTTCCACTTCACATGCCAATAGCGAACAAGCATTACGTCAAAAAAGCCTTCAAGGGTTACGACAGCGCCAAGGGTGATGCACCACTGTAAAGGGAGATCGAGAATATGAATTGGAAAATTTGAACTTATTGTATAAGAATTTATGTAGCCCTAATTAGACTGAAAATAATATGCATCCGTAATTTGTTGGAAAGTGCGTTATAAATAATGATAATAATAACAATAGCAGCTATATTGAACAAGAAATGACCCGATGAACTTTGCTTTTGAAGACGATTATCTTATAAAAATATATGCATTCGCAATTTATTGTAAGGATAATATAAGTTTGTTGTTTTTTTGGTGAGAGGGAAAAATGCCTGCTGCATCGCCAGGGGCATAATCTTATTCGCCAGGGAAGAGTCGTATTCCCTGGTATGTAAGCACCCACTAAAAAACCTCATTTCACAGGCATGCTTCCACCTTGGAACTACCTGACGGTATCACTTCAGGGTGGTCCCTCGTACTATGCGATTAGCTCCTGCTGTGTGTTACTGTCTTCCTGTTTTTGTTTCTTTCATTACTGGCCCATCAGTTGTTGATTAATAATAATATTGACAATAATGATAATATCAATAACATCGATAATGATTGATATAATAATGACAACAACAAAAAACAAGAATGGTATTAATAATGTTAACAACAGCAACAACCATAATAATGATAATAATAATAGCAATGAAGACATTAATAATATTGAAAACAAAAAAACAACAACAATAATAATGATAATAATAATAATAATAATAACAATGAAGACATTAATAATATTGAAAACAAAAAAAACTACAACAACACTAATCATAATAATAAAGTATTATTAACGCCCTCGAAAAAGTCCCCGAAAAAACGTCCATGCACCAGTTTTTTGCCGTTTTTTTATTTTTTTTGCGAGCAATATTACAAATTATTGGACAATTGAAAAATTGTGAATAAAAGGTAGGTCTTCGTCATCATTAACAGCGAGCAGAAGTTTTTGCTATAAGAGCAATTCTTTCGTCATGAAAAATTGATAACATTTTCTCCGAATTGCGTTTTTGTTAAATTCGTCGACCAATTGGTTTCCGAAAATACGATGCGTCTTATTAGATGAAAAATTTGATCTTAACGAAAAAAAATTGGCATTTTATGTGAATCATAGAATTTCAGTATCAGAATAATAAAAAAATCTCGGACTGTTGTAGTTGATTCTATTTATAATTAATATTAATCGCACTCCAAATATTCCTTAAACCATTGATTTTTTTTCTAAATAAATGCTAATTCAGTGCTATATATTAAATTCCCTGCAGTCAGAAGCGCGAAAAAACGAGCATTTGTAATATTTTTTTTATAGTAATCAAGTTCGTTTTACAAAAGTGGTTACACAGACATTTTAGGTTATATTTCAACTTGAGTTGTACAAATTTTCAAAGAAAAATATTGATTATTTATAAAAATATCGCCATCTTTGTCGGACCCCCTTCGACATGTAGTGCTTTGCGGTGACGATCATAAAAGTTTACTGGATCATCTGAAATCAAAAAACAAAAAAAATCATTAGTTTAATAATAAATCTAATCCTTAATCGGGGCTTTTTTTTTTAATTAACAAAATGGCGGCTTCCGACAGATAACTTTGGATTTTCGACCAAAAAATTGTTTCTTTCTTCCAAATTCTACCAAAATGCAGAAAAAATCTTTTCTGCAATTTGGTGTGACGAATTTTTCAGCTTGTTCCCAAAGGCCTCTAGGAGGATATTACGCACAAGTGAAACGATTCGTATCAACATAACAGAGTTTCAAAGCAGGGAGAGTATTATGTTTGTTCGACATGAGACAACACGGGAAAAATAATCTCTGAAATTCCCCATACACGTCATAATTGATTACGAAACTTTGGTCCTCGATACGGAAATTCTATCTCCAAAGAATGAAGAAGAATTCCGTGGCAACACACGTAACGTCTTTCTTTAAAAACATTTATCGATTCAATTAAACCTTCCAAGAGATAACAGTTTAAAAATACCTGCGAGATAGTATTGAAATTATTGAAAAAAATTGTAAAGCGCGAACTCAATGTTGAAGAATTTTTTACCGTCCAAATGGGTATAGGCAATGGATCAATGTCTGATTTTTTAAAATAAATTTGAGGAGCAAGCTACTCGGGGCCATGAAGTTAAAAAGTTTCGTCAATTTCCGACTCTTGAGGATGAACGAATCACGTCTCAACCTTATCGGCTAAGTTTTGGACAGATGTTTGTGGGGTTATGTTGTTTTCTTTCGTGTCGGGGTTCGCGCCCTGCTAGATTTCTCTTACTCTGACAGTTTTGATCGCAGCCGAAAAGTATCAAACTGTGTATACTTTTTGTGACTGAACAGTGGACCTGTCGCAGCCCCCTGGCAGTGCTGGTTCTACCGTGTCCCCGTTATGATCGCCACGTAAACTAACCCACCATGCGGCGCTAGTAGTCACCCGCATGGCCCCCACTTCAGTCGCGCAGCGTCTGCATAATTTGCATTCGACGCGAGAAATGCGATTTTTCCTTGTTTGATTGATAACCTGACGTGCCGCCAAGCACCACGCATGCAGGCATTCTCAAATATGAGCACAAAAACCACAAAAATTGTTTTTTATTTTATCGCTACGCTAAAATTGTTTATTATTTTATCACTTTGTACTACCACACTACGATTTTTTTATTCGAGAATAATGACAGATCGAGAAAACGAAAAGAAATATTCACTTGGTTCACGCGACGAAAAGATGACGAAATAATACGGAGAGGTGCTTTGCGGAGTGGGAGTCATGCGGGTGACTACTAGCGCCGCATGGTCGGTTAGTTACGTCGCGACAATAACGGGGACACGTTTCTGTTAAGAGAATTTATCCCAGTGTCAGCCACCTGACCTGACGTCATTACGAGATTGTCTCTCTCGCGGTGGTTCGTCGTTACCTGAATGAACAGACGGTGGACTCCGCGTAAACGTGTGTCCACAGTGAGAAAGAATATGGAACGAAAATAAAGAAATGCATTTGAGATCCGAAACACGTGACCAACTGTGAACCGAGAGTAGCGCCTCCCGCGGTAAAATTCGCGTGAATTGAAAACGAGGCTAGAGGCATTTGGGATAGTTACGACGATGGGTCTGTTCGTTTTACCTACACTTTCTACTCTTTCACCAGATACAGTGATAGAAAGTCCACAGAAGGTGTCTTCATTCAACAGAAATTCATTAACACGTATAGGCACGTACATGCACGTCGGACCCCGGCACGGTCTTACATACAGGTCTTGAAACGGAGGCGAATTTCAGTGGCGAGGGTAGGCACGATTAGTGTCCAAGGCGCTGCTGTCGCGGGGTGTCCTTCCTATGGCCCCGCAACCTGCCGCGTCGATGATCGCTAAACGTCACCTATAACCTGAAGGTGTGGGTTCAGGCAGTCGCTGGTCGCTCGTTTGCGGCGATAAAACTGGTCACGTGACCCTATTTTGAATTTCCCGCGACTCAAAAAAGTAGCGACAAGTCGCAGCGTCGAATAGCAGCGTCAACATGCCTCCGCAGGCATGATCTCGAAAGCTGATTTCCTAACCTTCTTTAGTGGCAGTCGTGGTAGTAATACAAGTGAAAGAAATGGGAGTGAATAAAAATAAAAATATAATAGTGTTTTTTTCGGAAATTGACGAGATGTCGTTTGTTTACAAGTATCAAAAGTACGTTGATCAGTGTCAACAGATTGCTCACAGAGCACGGATTCAGAAAATTCGGCGGAAAAAAGTATTAGCATATTACGACTTGTATCGCTCACTCTCCTCTCCCCACTCCCCTTTCCCAGCGACAAAGCTCAACATCAATGGCGTCGCCAAGGGGGAGCAGAGGGGGCAGGTGCCCCCCCCCCCCCTAGATATTGGAAAGCATGTATATGAGGGTCTAAAATGTCTAAATTTCCCCGACCCTCCCTTCCCATCTTGCCCCCCCTGGCCCATTAGTTGGCGACGTCCTTGCTCAGCATTTTCAGCTTTGTCGCTACATATCACGTGACCAGATTTGTCGCTGCGAACGAGCGACGAACGACCGCATGAGGCCGCACCTTAAGTTAACCAAAACACAAAATATCGCGGGTTCGGGTTCGGAACTGAATACACCCGGCCAAATTATTTTCTTAAGATTGGGTAATAAATATCGTTCGTATCTGTCGAAATCGCTTGGATTCTAAAATTGTTGATGTCAAAGGCGGATGCGATTACCATTACTGGAAAAGTTTTTAAGGCGGTATCACTGTCTGGAAACTTCAAAAAAACGTATTTTTGCATATTTTTATAGTGTGAACTTTCGGGAATATTTTTAAATCAAACCCGACCCTGGATTTTATAAATTGACGAAGTTATACTTGTTTTAGAGGAACAGTTCGCGGCGGGTTTACCGCGATCCATCGATTTTGAACGCGATTATCTTGACACGGCGGGATTGATATCTTGAGTAACTTTTACACTATTGACTTGAATTTGCACAGATAACGTTCAAACAGTAGTCATTTTCGGTTCACGATCGCATTTTTTAATTGATTGAACCATTTGTTAAAAACAATGACTTCAGCATACTGTGTTTCAAGAGAAAAATAAGGTTTTCTTCGGACACGAGTCTAAGCGGACCTGTACGCACCACCGTCGTTTCAAGGCCTGTACATAAGACCGTGGGCCCCGGTCGTCTCGATAGAAGAAGAATGAAAACAGAACGCCTCACTACACGTCTGGCGACGTTACTGCCGGTCACGCCGGGTGGGGGTAATGGGGCTGCTCAGTACCGTAGCATAGTAACATTTGGGTCCTGCACCAAAAATGTACGCTCTGTGAAATAAATAATATATAGCCCACTTGGGACTCCAAAGTGCAAAAACGTCGCAAATTCGTTCGAAAACGCTGTTTTTTTAAGAGATTATCTACAATATGGGGAATAGTAAAACATAAAGAACGCAGCGCTTCATTCTTCCGGAGAAAGATGTAAATAATAAAAAAAACGTACATGCGCTAGTTATTTATACTTTATTGTGGGTAATATCACAATTTTTTTGGACGATTGTAAAATTGTTAAAAAAAAAGGTAGGTCTTCGTCATCATCAACAGCGTGGAGAAACTTCTGCAATGAAGACCATTCTTTGTTCATAAAGAGTTGACGAAATTTTCTCCGAATTGCGTTTCTGTCAAATGCATCAACCAATTGGTTTCCGAAAATACGACGCTTCTTCTTATTTGGTGATGTGAAAGTGCCAGTGCCCTCGTACCGCAGCAACGTAGTTTTGATACTGAATATCCTAAGCCCAATCTTTTTCATGGTACGAAATGTGACTCATTTTTTGTTATGCCAGGGTTCTCGACTTTCAGGCCTTTGTATAGATTGACAATCATCACACGTTCTCGTCTGTGAACTGTCTGTAATAAATTACAAACGAAATCGTTTTATAAATAATACGAGGTAAAAATTAGAGATATTACGTAGTTATATTTTCTCTGTATATTCAATTACCTGGCCTTTTTTATTTCTTTTAGTTGGAGATAAGGTGGGTACTTGCTCATCCGTGTCCTCTGCCATTGGATTTATTAATCACTTACAAAATAACAAAATCACAAATCCAATTTTGCAGACGCTCCGCTTACTTACCGTTACTTCGTAACGATGGATGGTCGAATATTTGTCATTAACCGTTGGGTTCAAGGACCTGGGGCCCCTTGTTCACCGGGCCTGTGCAGAACCCGTTTGGCAACGTGGAGAGGTTAAAGAGGGCAGTGCATTAGGTCGAGTTTGACCGTGCCAGACGAATTTAGATTCGGAAGCGTGGCGTTCTCGAATAAACAATATTTTTAAGAGCGATATGAATGAACAATGATTCCATTTTTTACTACTGATCCTATGGGTAAAATAACAATTATGTGCCATTTAAAAAAATCCCTAAGCATGTTAAGAGGGAATGATACCTTATCGCGGTCGGTATGGTAGAACGATTATAGATTCCCACGAATCTCTGAAACGGCTCTTCAGATCCCGTCGAAACTTTGCCAAATGACGTCAAATAGATAGACGAACGGCTGTCTTCTCCTCAAATTTTCCGAATTTGAGAGAAAAAATGTAGATTGGGTTATCATAAGCCAATCTACATTCTTTTTCTCAAAATCAGAAAATTTGAGAAGAAGAGAGCCATTCATCTATCTATTTGATGTCGTTTGGCAAAGTTTCGACGGGATCTGAAGAGCCCTTTTCAGAGATTCGTGGGAATCTATAATCGTTCTACCATACCGACCGCGATAAGGTATCATTCCCTCTTAACTAATGGCATCTGTAAACATCAAGTGAGAGCACACGACTTTTGTGGCAGTCGCATATAATACGTTTTAGGACAAACGTGTTGCGACAGCTTTAGCACTTGATGCCAGGAATTGCAACTTCCTATTTTCGACGCAATTGTTCGTCCCGCAGAAATTTGAGGACTGAACGCTTTCCACTGTCGTTTCTGAAACTTTACCGACAGTTCGGTACGATGCATGCTTCAGGCATTTTCTAAATTAAATAGACCGCTTACTTTCTTTCGACACAACAACAAGAAACGGAAACAAAATTCAGCAACTTTGAGGAGGTTATCTATTGCTGTATATCTATATCTACAAGACCCCTATGTGACGGCGCTCCTAGCGGATAGACGAGGAACTAAGTTTGTGCCTTACTAACGGTGATACTCCCTACCACTCAAAAACGCGTGACGTCACACGTAAAATGTGACTAACAAGGAACATCTCTCGGGTGCCGTCCTTCGTTTTTGTTTGAAACTTATATATGTCATAAAGCATTGAAAACTAAGCGACACGTATTTTTTTTTAATCGGCGGATAAAAGGTTTTAGGGGGTGAAACCACCCGTCGAAGAAAGGCATGCCAAGGGGTAATATTGCAGTTACACCTACAAGCAGTCAACCAATCGCAATGCAACAAAAACGAAAATTCTTCTAATCCGAAGAGATGAAAAAAGTTATCGCGAAAAAAATAAGGTTCGAACCACCCCGATTTTTACCGTTTTTTCACCCCACACGTCGAAGGATTGCGTGGAAATGAACAGAATGGCGATCACTTTAAGGAGGGGACAGCATTAAAGTTGACATGTTTTTGCGCATTCGCCGGACAGCAAGCTTAAGGAGGTAAATCCCTTACAAAACATTAAATTGCTTTTTCATGTTTCAAATTTATTACACTTCTCTTAAGGGTAACACTTCTCCCTGTACCTCCTCAAAATGTTATTTCATTCGCGGTTTCAACAAATTTTCAACCAGTTTCGTTGAAACAGCTATAATACCGTCGGTAATATCAATTTTATGTTTGAGTATACATGTATGTTTCAATTGAACTTCGCGAGAGGGGTGCAGTGAGGGGGAGGGGGGGGGGGTGGCTACCCCTTACCCACAGGACCCATATGTTTGAGTCGAGACTCTTTCGACTCCGATTCGGAAGCATTTATATAGAAATAAACATACACTTCTACTATAACTTGTTATATATTTGGTTATAATACTTTACACAATAAATCTTAGGGCGTCACGACACGTTTCCGGACAGGTTGCCTGCCTCGGAACGTAAGATTTTTTTTATTCGATTATTTTTTTTCCCAAGCCAGAAAATATGGAAATCCAAATTCAAAAGTGAATGTAAATTTCAATCATGTGTCATTTGGTTATTTTTTTAATCGTACAATGCGAAGGGCTTTATGCATTATATTTTAAGAAACATTTCAAAGTTCTTGTTTCAGATCAACCGACTTTGCGATAACAATACGCACAATACATTAATTTTTTCCGTCCTCTACATAGGTCTTCCCTCTTAAAAGCGAGTCCTCCAAATACAAAAACAAAACAAAAATAAGAAAAATACCCTTAATTGCTTATAGATAGTATATATAAATACATTTTTTGTGTTCAATTTTTTTTTGTTTTCGCAGTATAAATTGTTATATACGGATGTCTACGCTTCAATTTTTTAATGAGCTATCATGCTAAATGCTCGCTTCTGAAATGTGCCCGCGCATATGCGAAAGGATAATGTACAGATTATTAATTAATTTTTTCTTCGCCTACGTAGCTGTGCCCCTTAAGGGACAACACCACTCTAGCGGCAGAAAAAAAGGCCTAACTTTGACAATTTATTTTCGGAGTATGAAAAAAGGAATAGGATTTCGTTTGAGAGGGTTTATTTAACACATATTAAAGGATAAAAAAAATATTATAATTTTCATACGAAATGGCGGCGACAGAGCCCATCTGGAAATACGTGTTTTTTACAAATAGCTTCACGCGAGGACGGTTTTCTCGTAAAATGTAAGAGCTGGAACGAAAACAAATAAAACGTTATAATTTAAATAAATCTAATTAGCTATGGGACTACGTAGGGATATTTTTGCATCACATTTTCAAAAAATTGCGCACTTTGAAAGAACTAAATGAATTTTTCGCCCAAGAAATAAGCAGTAAATTGTTTATAAAAAAAGTTTACATTTCATCAAAAAACGGGTACGTACTCCCGTAGAGAATGTAATTGCGAAGCTACTATTAAAATTTCATATCGATCCATGCAAAAGTGTTCGAGTAATCCGTCCTCCACGATTGAAAAAAGTGGTTTCGAGAAAAGCGTGTTTAAAGTTGTACGCGCATTTGAATCCTTGAATTTTTTGTTTACCTTTAATCTGCGATGCATTGCACATTGTTTGTATGACCCCAAAGTATTTTTTAAGCAAAAAAAAACGATTTTTCCAAAATCCCAGAGTGGTGTTATCCTTTAAGGAAGGAGTCCTCCCTAGAGAATGTATATTCGATTATTTTATCCTGTTTTCAATTACTGATAGTAACACTGATAGTAATAAAACTGACGTTTTTACAAGAGGTGAACAATCGTTTAAGAAAAGTATATCGTTACATATTTTATTTGACCGTCATTGATATTAGTAATATTAGTTGTTATTAATATTTATAATAGTTGATATTAGTAATATTAGTTTTTATTAATATTAGTTGCAAACAAATGTATAATTTAAAAGTACCAATCTCAATGCTAATTGTTTACAAATGCCAATCATTATCTTTGTTGCAATATAATACAAATGTGTAATTTAAAAAATTACCAATCTCAATGGTAATTGTTTACAAATGTGAATTATTTTCTTTGTTTTCCAATACGTGCGATTTTTGTCCTCCTGTGTTTCGGCACCACAGCGATTAGCCTGCGGAAAACGTATTTAGGATTATTTTTAGTCCTTTCATTGCTTCTTTCCAATTGTTACTTTTTCCGGGTTAATCTGACCGTCGCGGTCACTTTCGCCTCGTGGCCTGGCTATCGGTCTTCTAGAAAAAATTAGAAATTCTATTCTATAATTTGAGTTCGGAAAGTTTACAAAATGCGAGAAGACACCCGAGTTCTTTGCGTTCGCCTCGCGGTTGTGAAAACACCAGTTCTCGCATCGAGCTGTGTGGCGTGTCTGCGTGTGTCACGCACGGGGCGCCATCTCTAGCGTGTTAATCTCGAGGCTCTTGCGGTTTATCTAACGAGAAAATCATATGACTTCGCCGCACGTGACTTTATTTACAGTTGGCTCACGAGCCTCTCGCCGATATGTATGGTGCAGCAGTCACTCGTGCGATGATAGGCCGTAAATTCGAAGCAGTGTATCAGACGGGACGGGATATGCGAGATTTATAGTCGAATATCGGCGGCGTTGTTCTTCAGTATTTTTCTTCTGTTGAAAATCACTTTTTGTTTTTCAATTGTGTCAATGCTTATGATGCCTTTGTTGAACAAGTTGCGGTCCAGGAAAAATAATTCACACGGCCAAACGGACTGTCGTTTACTGGTTAATTTCGGTATTGGGGCCAGCGACAGGTGAGAGAAAGGAAGAGAAAGAGAGAATACGCACCAAGTGTCACGAGTGCGCGAGACGCGAACGAAAAAAAAATAAAATTAAAAACGTCACGTGCGAACGATATTGTTTCACTGTCCGATATTCGTAATATTTTCATTTCGTCTCTACCGTCACATGTTTCGTCACATGTTTCGTCACAAGAATTCTCGTACGTTCATCCGTTTTTTTGCACTCGGAAATTTTCGTTGCGATTGCTCTCGTTTGAACGAAATTCGCGTGGGTTTGTCTCGTGACTATGTTGACGAAAGAGCGAGACAAAAAAAACGCCGCATTTATACGATAAGCGCACACGCACGAGCGAAAAAACATTTCGGGTGAAAAAGAGCGTGAATCTTCGGCATTCGTCGTACTCGAGTTTTTATGTGTCGGCCATAACCTAATCGGGGGTAATGCTCCTGCTTTTTGACGCGCGATATTTTTCGCGAAGACGCGACTTGCGAATAGTCCCGTGCGTGTGGATCGGACGCAAGGTTATAGATACATCCGCTGACAAATACGAGTGCGAGCGAGACAGCAGGAAATCCGATCTTCGCTATTTTCCGGGCCGACTGATATTTCGGAAAAAAGAAAAGTCGCATTTTCCGCTGTGTCGGGAGGAGAACGCAATGAGACTCTTCGTACGGAAATTTTCATCGTCACGGAGAACAGTACGAAACTGAAGTTTTACCGACTGAGCAGCTTTCACCGCGTCCCAATGCAAAGTGAAAGCTGCACCAAGTGACATATGAGAGAGATGGCTGAAATCTTCGAACGGAGATTTGTCAGAGATGAGCAATATTTACGACATGAGAACATCGTTAAGCTCTGCGAAACACATTCTGTCTCTCTCGCTCTGCTGTCTGCCGCTATTGCCGATTTCTCGCATCCCTATCTCTGAACATCAAAACAACAATTGTTAATTTCGGTCGTACAAGGATCATTTTCCGTTCGAGAATCTTTCTAAACAGTGGCGTTGCAATTTGCACTGTTTTAATGCAACGAATATTATCGTTTCTTCCATTTATTCATTTTTATTACTGGAGAAGGTTTTTTCTCTGCAGATTTAGGTCGTAGACCGGTAGTGGGGATCGCAAAAAAAAAATTGCGTGTCGTTTCCGTCTGGATAAGTTGCAAAAAAAATCATTCTATAAAATCGAAGCAGCGATGAAAAAGTTCATGAATTTTTGCGACCTCCCGACGATGCATCCATGCACATTGTACCAAACACAGCTGCAAATCCTTAGAAAAACCTCGAAATCCTCAATGCGGAATAATTCAAACTGTTCAAATTCGAATAGTGCAGAAGACCTTGCCCGTTTCGACCTTGTGGCTGTCTCCTATGTCGTAGTTTGAGTTCGTGATCATAGTTTGCAGTTTCGAATAACGGATAAAATTGATGTTTGCATCATTGAAACGCAACAAACGTTTAGAATTAAAAAGTTAAAAGAAAATGTTGCATTTTCTTTGCACTCCAGCGGTGCGTACTCGAACGTCGTAATAACGAAGTATTTTTTCAATCAGCAGAGACAGCGTATATTTTGGAGCCGATCAAGTGAGAATCCTTTTGTTTCGCGAGTGCGAGTGGAGAGGCCGGAAGCTGCTGTTCGACTCCGTATCGGCAAGGAAATCCGGCAACGCGACTAACGAGGCACCATCTCAGAGCAACGTCAAACAGGCCAATGGTGCATATACGAGAAACTATGCCGGCCTTGTTGCGGAGGTAGCTAACGAATGCCTAAAAAACGAAGGATATCAACCGTTATTTCAAGAACTGCGAAAAACCGATTATTCCTACTCGACAAGGAATTTCCATCGATGCTCCCCTCTTTTTGTCTCACGCATATTTTTGTTCCAGCACGAGAAAGTTGCCTGTGATGATGTCAGTCTGCTCAGCGAGATGGTGTTCGGCACCGTGGCTATGACCTACCGAGGAACACTGTTCAAAGTTCACGCCTTAAATGCGCCAAAGTGTATAATGTGCACTAAAGTATTTCCCGCTCCTGACCTCAGTGTTCACGGACTGAGGTAATTTTTTTGAAGGGCTACACGTAACGAGAGGCCAAAAAAATAGCCCGGTACCGATTTTTTTTTCTCCGGGGACCGATAGGTGAACAAGGAACGCATTTTTTTTTGCACGAAGGTACATATATTGAGAGCCTTAAAAGATAAATAACCAAAAAATACAAAAAACAACAAAAACATGGCCGCCGGCTTGAACGGTCCGTCGGAAATTTAAAAACTTATCGGGTTATTCAAGTTTACAATAAATACGGGTCGTTGACGATCAGCGATTTCTTAAATAATTTTTTTTTAACAACGTGGAGACGAATTGAAACTTGAGCATACAAAATATCTATGGACATAGTCGTCGATTTTACGTAACTATTAAAAAATGAAGATCAATTTTTGCAAAGTGAGATAGTGACAAACCTATAAATGTTGACCACCATACTTGAAACAATCCATCAAGTGTGTTTCTTGACACATCATGTCCACCGACTTTGAAAGCAGGGTTTCGAGAAAAACGCGGTTAAAGTTTGAAGTATGGTGCTGCTACCTCTCGCCCGGCCGCCTGTTGGAAGCTGTAGCTCATTCAATTTTAGGAATATTTCAATGACATTTTCAGGGAATATAGCTAAAAGGTGATACTATCGAATAAGAATATATTTTTGGAAAATGAAGTTTCTGACCCACCTAGGTAGATGTAGCCCGTTAGAAAAAAAAAAAGAAAAATAACAAGCGAATAAATTGGCCAATGTTGAATTTTCAGCGAACGTCTGACCGACGATACTTTGGGACACTCGACGACCGTGGACTCCAATTCGAGCAACGGTAGCACGAGGCATACGAGTGAGTTATTTTCATACAGAGCCATAATTTATCTACATGGTGTACCATCTTTCAAGAAAGCGTTACATTAATTCGAAAAGGTGTGCAAAGTTATATATTTCGTACAAAAGTTTGGTTTGATGTACGACATTTGATTGTAAGATAAGTAATTATTGTTGTCGATACGTTTACAAGATATCGCGAGTTCTTTCGATATCTCGGATGAAAACGTACATTTTCGATTTCACCAAAAAAATTCTGATTTTGAGATGAATCCGATTAAATAGAAAAATGTCTCTGGCTTGAAAAGCGGAAATATCGCACGCTAGTATTTCAAAGTTCGACACGCTGGCCATCTAAAAAGGTTCATTCGAATGATCGATAATATGATATGATTATTTCATTGACATATTGAAAAAAAAGAGATCGTAATTGAAACAAAGACAGATTGGGAGGCGTGGCTCAAATTCTTTCGTGGTTTTAGTGTCGCATCTGAGCTCCGGAACTCTCTCCGCCAATTGCCTGCGTCCAGAGTTGCGGAAAAACTCGACGTGTTCGAGCACGAGTAGTGGATGGGACATCGACGTACCCTTACTCGGCAGTGAGTTCGTCTTTCAATTTATTTCCGTTCGAGGGTACTCTCCCATCGAAGCGGCCGAAAAATGCGTTTATTCGGAATTTATCTTTTTCAAATCCATGCTGGTTTTCGAAATGAAACCTTCCAGCCTCGACGCACACATATTTCAGCAACGCTAAATGGATAATAAAAAATGTTCGACTTTTGCCACGAGAACATCGCAAGTCCTCGTAAAATTGAGCTATCCGAAGAATTCAAGAACATCAGTAGAATATCTGAGTGTCATTATGGCGTGTGATACAATGAAGTTGAAGCGACTGACAGTAAATTTTCCGCCTAGTCTGAAACCGGCGTTTTTAAAGTCTTTTCCGGCACACGCTTTTGATTGCAAAAAAGAAGAGCGTAGTTCCGAAAAGGACATACCTCCGATTCACTTTGAATTTCGTGTACCCGTGTATATATAGTCACGCTGATTACGAATATGATACTGAAAATGCCCTCAATTTTTATTTTCAAGATCAAACCTTACACAACTGATTTTTTAAAGGTTCTTCTTTTTTATTTTGATAAGTGTTGATCTTAGGGAACAATATTTCCCACAAACGGTAGAGCCTATAAAAATATTGATTTTCTGTGTTCTATACAGTTTTCGTTGAAACTGTCTTTTGTGCGAGAAAAATGGGATGATGCTCCAATAAGTACATTTTGCTAAACTCCATTAGTTTCGATCTTATCTGCTCACGCACTTTACCGCGGGAAGGTTGGAGTTTGTTTGGGTTTGTTTGTTGTGTTCTGTGTTTAGGTTTGTTTGAGTCTATGTATTGTGCTATGTGTTGTTTGGGTTTGCTTGTTTTTTTATTGTGTGTGTGGGTTTGTTTGGTGTGTTGTGCGTTGTCTGGGTTTGTTTATTGTGCTATGCGTTGTTTGGGTTTGTGTGTTGTATTGTGTGTTTAGGTTTGTTTGGGTATATTTATCGTGCTATGTGTTGTTTGAGTTTGCTCGTTTTTATTGTGCGTTTGGGTTTGTTTGGTGTGTTGTGCGTTGTTTGGGTCTGTTTGTTGTATTGTGTCTTTAGGTTTTTTGGGTCTATTTATTGTGCTACGTGTTGTTTGGGTTTGTTTGTTGTATTGTGTGTTTGGGTTTGTTTGGTGTGTTGTGTCTTGTTTGGGTTTGTTTGGCATGTTGTGTGTCGTTTGGGTTTGTTTGGTGTGTTTTTTGTCGTTTGGGTTTGTTTGGCATGTTGCGTGTTTGGGTTTGCTTTTCGTGCTGCTGGGTTTGTTTGGATTTGTTTGTTGTTTAGGTATGCGCATAGTATTAAAGATCAAACTGCAAGCTTCCGGCGGTAAAGTGCATAAGTAGATAATACGACATTAATGGAGTTTAGGAGAATGTACTTTTCGAACCATTATCCCATTTTTCTTGAAATACATCGGTTCTAGGCAAACCCGGTATAAAACGTGAACGATCGATGTTTTTATAGGCTGCCACTTTCGTACGAAACATTTTTGTCTAAGATCAACATTTATTGGGATAAAATAGAAAAACTGTTTAAAAATTACTTGTACTGAGTTTTGACCTTGAAAATCAAATTTGCGGGTATACTCAATATCATATTCGTGATCAGCGAGTAAAAATATACGGATACACAATATTCCAAATTAATCGGAGGTATGTGTTCTCCGGAACTTTATCCCAAAAGGACGTAGTTGTAAAAAGTAGTGGTCAATTCGGAAGAAACAGCTTTTCTAAAATATTCGATGGGAAAGTGACCTCGATTGATCATACGTTCAGCGGTGATTGTAATGCGATGGGAAAAATTGCTGGGAACCAGGCTCGCAGTCGTTGGAGAGCAGTTCTTCGTCGGGATTCGGCAGCCTCACGAGCTTACGTAGAAGATGGTTGAGGGCAGTTTCAACGGTTCTGAGTCACGCCGAATTAGAGGAGAAATTTGGTATACAAGGGTACTGCGAGAATGTGGGCAACGAGGGACGCGACAGCAACATCCATCGTCGGCACAAAACTCGGTTGGGTCTCGCCGTATTGATACAACTTACACCTGGCTGCGAAAGGTATCACCGCGGTCTCCGTTCAAATTTGTTCGGCTCTTCGAGACATAAACTACAACTTCGTCAAACGATGTTTTTTGTTTGGAGTCGCAAATTCGTATAAGGTGCGCCGTTTTGCAGACAAATGGAGGCCCGTTTATTGGAGCACGCTGGGCAACTGGAGGCGATGCTGAATCGTTTGTGTTACGCCTGCATAGAAGCGTGCCGTAGCCACAACAAGAGCAACGGCGAATGCAAAGGACTGACTTCGCGCATGCACAGGGCCTCGAACAGATGCATCGCGTGGCTTTTGCGTTTGCTATCGAACGTCGAAGACAACAGAATACCGTCGTTGTGGCACGAAGTCATCATGAATACCACGACAACACACGTACACAGAACGAACACGTTGCATCGTAATCTACAGCAGATATGCCAACTTATCAACGGTGTCGACACAAAATCCACGAACTTGTAAGTCGTCGAGCAATTCGGCAAAGTACAAATTCGAGGCAGTGCAGCAGAAATACGTATTACTTATTTTGTTTTTTTCTAGACTTATATACTGTAAAGGGGATAGTCCACGACATTTCACCTAGTCCGCCAACCCGACTACTTTTTATTTTCTTGATTATTTTTTGTAATATTGTACCCCATGAAAGGAGTATCGACACCAATTTTTAGATTTTTATCTCTTCTCTTTCAGGAGTTATCATTTTCCAACCAATGTCGATTTCGGGAATTTTCGAAACGTTTGAACGCTGATATTTCCTGAACTAATTGAGATATCGACGAATGTCGATATATAACGTTTTTTCACTTTGAAGCACACTTTCGTTTAAAAATATGAACAAATTATCAATTATCAATGTGAACGTTTTTCTTTGCTTCTTAAGTGAAAACTATTTTTTTAAAGATGATTGCCTATTTTAATTTTTTTCAAAAAATTCTCTAAAATAGAGTGACCCATTCTATGATTTTTAAGACTAGTCTCATCGTGGGCCCATTTTTCCTTCTACTTTTTTTCGAATTAATCATATTTCTTTTAGAAGATTTTTATCATTTACTCTCCAATAATGCTATTAATTATTTTATGATTTCCCACTCGGCTTCGACAGGCCTGAAATGGTTTATTTTGAATTTTTGCTGAATTTAAAGAAAAAAAAAAAAAGATTTTGATTTAAAGTTTGAAATAACTTTTTTTCGTTAAGTGCAGCATACCTCAGGGTACAATTGTACAAAAAAATCAGGAAAATGGCGTGAAATGTCCCATAGAAATTATGTAGTCGTTGCTATTGCAATTCGTTCTATGTGATTTTCGGATGATTACAAGAGAACCCAAAAAACTTTTGCAATATCGAAAAGTTGGTGCTTTTGGGCGCGTGACGTATTGCATCATCCGAATGAAGCGTTCTGATTGATTATTGACATAGAACGTTTTACGGATGCATAAAGAATTAAAAAATTTCTGCACAATGATGACAAGAGACATAGAACGTTTTACAACATCAACGACGATATGGGGCGCTGAAATTGCACATATATTTTTCGGGTGCCTACCGAGTATTGAAAATACATTTTATTATGTGTATGTCGAACCGAAAACATCTCTTATCTCTTTGAACAATAAAATTAACCCTTCATTGACACACTTATATTCGGCCACGATTTCGATACACTGGGTCTGGGAACTTCATCCACCTGCCATTAACAAAGCTTCAGTCGGTTTTTATTGAAAAAAATCAGAGATACACTCGAAACATTTCTCAATATGTCGGCATCATTGAAATTCGTCGGATATTAAATTAGATGGTTTAAAAAAATTATTGACAATTTTCAATTTGGGCAAAGTGTGCGTTTTACAAAAAATTCATCCCGGTTAAAATAACCCAGTGCGTCAATGTAGGGTTAAGTGAAAGAAAAATTCATGCCGAATTCGAACTGATTAACTTAAGCCTAAGTGGTGACGCGAAATATTTTTTTCCGAATTTGATTCACGGAAGAATTGGTTTTTACGTTCCAACTTGAATAACTCAATAACTAATTTATATTTAAAGCAAAGTGAAGCGAGATTACTCGATTGATTGATAGTTTATTCCTTCGAAAATATTTCAATTGGCACTGGTGGATGGGCCGTCTGGGTTAGGCTCCGGCACTACTCCGAGTTAAGAGGGAATGATACCTTATCGCGGTCGGTATGGTAGAACGATTATAGATTCCCACTAATCTCTAAAATGGCTCTTTAGATCCCGTCGAAACTTTGCCAAACGACGTCAAATAGATAGACGAACGGCTGTCTTCTCCTCAAATTTTCCGAATTTGAGAAAAAAAATGTAGATTGGGTTATCATAAGCCAATCTACATTCTTTTTCTCAAAATCAGATAATTTGAGAAGAAGAGAGCCATTCATCTATCTATTTGACGTCGTTTGGCAAAATTTCGACGGGATCTGAAGAGCCGTTTCAGCGATTCGTGGGAATCTATAATCGTTCTACCATACCGACCGCGATGAGGTATCATTCCATCTTAAGCAGCGTTGTGTATCGCCGATACTCCGAGCGGCGACTGTCGGCAGATATATATATATACATATATATATTAGACCTGTCCTTAAGAAGGGCAAAATCGACTTTTAATGGTCTTACCCCCCAAATTGGTTCGAAATCATTTTAAAAAATGTCAGAAGTTTTTAAATTTTTTCCCTCCATATTTACCCACCGCTGTGTGTGTGTGTGTGTGTGTGTGTGTGTGTGTGTGTGTGTGTGTGTGTGTGTGTGTGTGTGTGTGTGTGTGTGCGTGCGTGTGTGTGTGTGTGTGTGTGTGTGCGCGTGCGCGTGTGCGCGTGTGCGTGCGTGCGTGTGTGCGTGTGCGTGTGCGTGCGTGCGTGCGTGCGTGCGTGTGTGCGTGTGTGTGTGTGTGTGTGTGTGTGTGTGTGTGTGTGTGTGTGTGTGTGTGTGCGTATGCGCGTGCGCGTGCGTGTGTGTGTGTGTGTGTGTGTGCGTGCGTGCGTGTGTGTGTGCGTGTGTGTGTGTGTGGACATCCTTGCATATCATAATAAATAATGAAAGCCCAGTTTCCATGAAACGGTTTAGGCTACTGTGATGACCCGAAACTCAAGATTATGCCAAAAAAATTAATTTCAAAGGAATAAACAAGACCATTGGAAAATCGTTTGGACATTATTTGTATTAACAAAGTTGTGTACCAAAAAACGACTTGTTTTTTCTCAAAATGGATAATATTGGCTACGACTTGACCAAGCTTTTCTTTGTTATCGTGTTTAAATGATAAAAAAAATGTTGAATATTTTGGTTTTCGATTATTCGAGGAAAAGTGGCATCATTATTGTTAATGACTAATGAAAAAAAAATGAGAGAAACGTCAGTTGAGAATGAACTACTATTGCACTGAATAAGTGTACGAAATTTTGAGTCAACGTCCATTAGATGTCGATAAGTCGTATACATCGTTTTGAAAACCATAGGCTACATAAAAACGCGTTTAAGGATTTACTCGCAGTTCTATCGGAACTCATAATCTTAAGTATTATTTAGAATATAACGAACCTGATATAATATCGTCACTATAATTGCGATTCGAAGCTCATTCAATAAATTTGATAATACTGCGCAAATTTCGCCAAGTTTTCGAAGAGACACTGCAGCACGACTCTATCAAATAGGTCTATAAAAGATAATGACCTTTATCTGTGGCCACTAAATAGGCAGCTGACAACTCAAGTGATATTGTCTAGGCAGGGAGGGCGAGAGAGAGAGAGAGGTTTAAAGAGTCGTTAACGTTGACGCTGTTTTCTAGCTTCCTCAGTACGGTGTTGACTGCCGTGTTGACGCACCATCTCGGCTGGGTCCAAACCGTAATGTCACCGCAGCACAAACAACTGGTAATCTTCCAAAATTTCGATAACAATCAAAGATACTCATCGTGTCAAATTTATATGTAAAGGAAATATTTTATATTAAAAAACAAGCTTCTATTTGATGTACTAAAAAGTAGAAAATAATTATTTTTACCAATTCACTAATATGTGACTATAAATAAAGGCTTGGGGCGCTCAACTTTTTAAATGTCTAATAAATTTTATCCACTCAGTTTCATTCGCCGTATTTAATTTGGCACAATAATAATTAGAGAAATTATTATCACACGTTTATAAGGTAAATGTCCCAATTATTGAACAGCTAAGGATCTGGGGGATTGAATTCGGAGAGAAAAAATATGAAATAAAGAAAAAAAACCCTCGCTTTCGTTTTCAAATGATACTTTGATATTTTTACTTTCGAAAAATCACCCTTTAAATTATTTTAAAATGATTTCAAATGAAAAAAAAATAATAACAATGTGAAGCATGCAAATGTCCCAATTATTGAACACTGGAACTGCCTATGTCCCTAATATTGAACAGGCATGTGCCAGTTATTGAACACTCTCGAGAATTCTTTTTCCGCTCTGAAAATATTATTTCGGGTACAATATTAAGAAATAAAAGCAAAATCAAACACTTAAATAATCTTTTATTAATCATGTAAAAATACAAAAATATATATTTAGTCTTTGTTGACAGCTTTTTGGTTCATTCGCATTTGGTTTATTTTTGCTTTTCAACTCGAACTTTATTTTATTTTTGTTTTCAGCTTCCTCGTTTTTATGTTCTGTTTTTGTTTGATTTGTCGCAGCTTTCTTGTTTTTCGACTCCAGCTTGATTTTCTTTTTATTTACCGCTCTGCATATAGTGCGGTTTTTTCATCTTCCGCACTATATGCAGAGCGACGTCTTTTTGTCGCCATGTTTATGCCGTTTTGCTGAGAAAATTTTGTCCCTGAAATATCGGATAGCAAAAAATATTGAACACTACATTCGTATTTTTAGGTTACATTTAGGTTATATTCTCTTTTTACTTTTCTTTTTATGTTTATTGCACGAAAATACAAATAAAAAATATATTTGACGATCTTAGAGTTATTATTAAAAGAATAAAGGTAAGTTTATTCAGGAACTTACAGTTTTTGTTTGAATAAATTCGATTCACACGATCTGTCACACGTTAACTGTCTCGATGTTTTGATGGGTTTAATGATGCCCTTGGAGAATCCGAGTGATCAATAATTGGGACACACGGCTTTTCTATGTCCCAATGATCGAACACCGTATTTTTTAACAAATAATTAATTAAAATTTTTCTTTTTTAATTGTTATTTGTGAGAAATTTTCTGAGGAACCTGAAACGCCTTTACTTTTTGAGATGTGACAGTTTTTGAATTTTTTATGCCCTTACGCATGAAGCGGCGCGTCTTAGCAAAAACGATAAGCAGTTACCACGAGACGTCAAATCGGGTCACGGTTGCTGATTAAATAATTTTTTTCTCTATTAATTAAAGCTTTTTTGCACAAGTAAAGTAACATTTCGATAGCTAAAAGTTCCATATATGTAATGAAATTTCTATAAATAAGTAAATGCATGCAGGTGAATGAGAAATAATAAAAATACAAGATAGTGTTCAATAATTGGGACATTTACCTTACTTGGTTTCAGGATTTTTATTTAAGAAATCTAAGGTTTTTTTACGGTAAATTAAGTACAGGTGATACGTTAACGAGATTATGTGAATTAAACACTAAATCGACGCTGCTTACGAAAAGTAGCATGATTCAAAGTTCTTACGAAAAGTAGCGCTTTATTAATTTCACCTCGAAAACTAGCATGATTATGCTTCCACCACGGAAACTAGCACGTTTCCATATTCAAAAAATCTGTAAAAATCTGGAAAAATAAACCATTAGTATTTTTAAAAAAATAAGACAATTTTTTGCGTAACGCCATTTAAATTTTATACTCGTCGATTTTATTAACATTTTGATATTGATTATAAATTAAAATCGATAATAGTAATTTTTATAAATAACATACTAACGAAATGTAAATATAATGAAATATTTATTGTGATTTTCTATTTTAAAAAATAACGTTATTGAAAATATCATTTAACAAACGTACTGTAATCTTGCAGATGGTAATCGTCTAATATGTTTGAAAAATCTTGCTGATGTTCGATTGGAATTAAATCTCTGTCAAGCATGGCCTATTTTTTGACCATGCATTTTTTATCCCAAAGTGGCCAGATATTTTCCGCTCGCCATTTTATCATCAGTCGAGAAGATGAAAATTGAAACAATCAAATATCTAGGGGACAGTGGTCCTGAGTCGGCACTGCGGGTTTAGAATTCTAATATTCAGTGGTAGAAAAGTATATCAGTTTACTGCCAGTTCGAAATTCTAAGACTTGTTGTTATAGAAGTGTAAAAATGATTCTCACACCGTATAGTACAAACGACGCGTGCATATTACGTTTGAAACTATTCGCGCATAGGCGCGAGTCCTTTATGCTGTATAGTAAAAATAATGCGTGCATATGGATTTTACTATACGTATAGCATGAATCTTCGGCGTATAGCGAAAAATATTACGAAGTTATTAGTAAAATGTGACTCTTTATACCGTACTTTTTGTAGATTACTGGAAACTAACTGTTTATTTTTTTAATACTACAAAAAATCACAATATGCCGAATAAAATGTATTATTTGTATTATTAATTATTTACGTGCCATATCGTAGGTTAAAATTTAAATTTCTTCATTATGGCTATACCATAATTTTAATTTTTATCTTCCTTTCAATACTTTTCGATATTTAATGATATTAATATTTAATTATATTAATAATAAATATAATTAAATTAATATTTAATGATATTAATGATTAATTCGATATTTAATGGTATTAATTCGAAACTTCGAGGTCCCTGTTTTCTCCTTGTATGTGTTAGTGAGATTTTGTACGGATGATTAGATATCGCTAATTTTACATGAAAACTTGGCAATTTCATGGTTTTTTTACGTTGAATTATGCATTGTCACCTTTAGGTGGATGTTGGCAACATTTCATAGCTCTAACAAGGAACATCCCTCAGGTGACACCCTGCGATTTTGTTGAAATTTGGATATGTTATAAAGCACCGAAAAGTAAGCGATACGTATTTTTTTATAGGCGGAAAACGGTTTTAAGGGGCGAAACCACCCCTCGAAAAAAGGCATCTCTAGGGGTAATATAGTGTTTCATTTTTTTCTTCTCTCTAGGGGTAATATAGTGTTTCATTTTCTTCACTATAGCGACATTGCAAAAAAAAAATTATGGGGTGAATCACCCTAGAGATGCCTTTTTTTCGAGGGGTGGTTCACCGGTTAAAACCGTTTTTCCGCCGATAAAAAAAAATACGTATCGCTTACTTTTCGGTGCTTTAAAACATATCAAAATTTCAACAAAATCGAAGGGTGTCATCTGAGGGATAAGTAGTCGGAAGTCGGGATAAGTAGTCGGAAAGTGAGTAAGACGTCGATCTTCTGTTTCGCATTTCACAGAAAGTCAAGTTAAATGAAAACTTGCAATAAACACGCACACAAAAAGATGTTACAATGTAAAGCGAAATGAGCAACGAATTGACAGTATCGTTCGTAAACATTGCAGATGGAGAATCTGGGAAAGAGATATCCGTGCAACCCGCTGTGGGCCCAGCTGGGAGACTTGTACGGTGCGCTCGGAAATCCGTCGAGACTGGTACACACCGTGATAACCGGCGATTCGGAGAAGGCAGCCTTGATAAACGCGGTGCTAACGTTCCTCTCGTACTTCATACGAAGTGCCGTGGTGATGAAGCGTCGCGAGTATCGGTGTCCGTCTCAGCGAGACGTGAAAGAGGCGATCGTCGCGCTCGAGCGTGCGAAGCGCAAAAACGATCTCGAAGAATCGTCGAAGAAAGGTGACAACTCGAGAGATTGGCGGGACGCGAGGATGTGCGAGGACGAGCCGAGAGCAGCGCAGGAGAATCGTCACGAGTCGTCGACGAGGACGAACTCGACGGAGAGCTTCCGTCTGGTCGACGAGATGAAACGCGGTCCAATCGAATCGGGTCTTCAGCGATTTAAGCGCACGACCAGCGCGCACAAGAATCTTGATATTCTGTCGGTGAGTTGCGTCGAGGCGCGATCCAAGCACCTCGTCAAGGTCGAATCCTTGGACGACGAGGATCCCACGGGCGCCGACGTCTCGTTGTTGGCGAGCGATGTGACGAAGAAAAATCTTGACGCCGGAACGGTAAAGATAATCGTCGACGAGGCAGCGACGAGCCCTGCGAACGACTTTAGCGGCACGAAGAAACGCTTACCTCGCGTCCCGCCCGGATACAATTTGCGGGACAAGATGGAACTCGAGGATGTCGAACACGAGAGACTCGGCGTCGATACGAAATTAACGTCCCTGCAGGCCAGACGCAACGACAGCGGCTTTCATTCGCAAAAATTATATCCTGAATATTGTCCGATCGAGACTCAAGCCTTCTACGCCCGTCTTGATTTGCCCAAGGACGAACAACAGTCGCAGGTGTTGTTCACCCTCGGTGACGAGGCCAAAACCGTCCACGAATCTACGACCAGCTATCGACGACCCGTCGACTCCGATTGTCAATGTTCCTTCGCATTTACGAGAGTACCGAGCACCTCCGCCGAATTGCCGGAAGGCGTTTTGCGAAAAATCATACAGAGAAACTTTCCGGAATCTTCGAAGAGCATAGAGAGACCAGCCCTCGCGTCACTGAGGAACGACAAACTCGCGGCTTCTTGCCCGAAGTGCAACGGCGCTGCTCTAACGGGCCCCCAGAGCCTCGAGGCAAGCAAACCCTTCTTGGAAACACCGACTAACGCTACTGAAGTTCTACGCACCTGCGGCAATTCGGTTGGCAATCGGGCCACGAGACTACTTCGCTCCAACAGCCTCGAGGCTCTCATGGAAGCGAACGGTGTCGTTGAACTACCAATGCCCAGGTAACTTGTGTCGTATTTATTTTTACCTCGGCCCGGCTATGCATTCACTTGCGTCGCTCACGGGAAGCAAATTTCGGGAACATTTATCGTTAAGGGGTAACACCACTCTAGCGGCCGAAAAGAAGGCCTAGCTGTGACGATTTTTTTTCTAGTGTAATACAGGGTGTCCAATAGGAAGTTTCTGAAACTAATCGACTGTCATTTTAAAACACGTGCACAGACTCAGAAAAGCCAAATTGCTTTAAATAGAGGAAACTCTGCAGTTTTCAACGCACATAAATAAAACCCAGTCAAATATTTTTTATGTCAATTTATTACATCTTATAAAAATAACGAAAAAGTACAGTGATTAATGATAGATATTTTCGAAGTGCGAACCGTTAGATTGTGCACAAAAATCAATTCTCTTTTGAACACTGTGAAAAACTGTGTCCAACATATCGTTCGTAATGCCGCGAACCACTTCCTGGATGGCCGCGAACAGTTCTTCTACTGTGCTGGGGTTTTTAGCGTAACAATGATCTTTAATGTAACCCCACAAGAAAAAATCACAAGGGTTCAGTTCCGGTGAGTACGGAGGCCATTCTAGTCCGTCTTGAGCAAATTTAGGGTACCCCAGACCGATTACTCGAGTCCCATATACGCGATGAATAGCTTCAAATACCTCATGAGTCCGGTGCGGCGTCTCTCCATCTCGCATGAAGTAAACATTTTTAACCAGTCCCCTCTCTTTTGCATAAGGGAAGAATTTCGTTTCCAAAAGCTGTTTGTAACTCTCTCCTGTTACCGTAGATTCCAAGAATTGCAAATAAATTCCTTTTACTGAAATCGCTGCCCATGCCGTTACTTTCTGTGGATGAAAGGATTTCGCTAGCGATATGTTGGAATTTTCCGTTCCCCAAAACCGGTAATTTTGCTTGTTTACGTACCCATTCATCCAAAAATGTGCTCCATCGGAATAAATAATCAATTTCTCATTAAGTTCTTCGGCTTTAAACATTCCCGTAATCGTGTTACAAAATTCGATGCTTTTCGTCACGGCGTGTTCAGTTAACAATTGATGAGTGCTTATTTTATACGGATGAGACTTTAAGAAATATTTCAAAATGTTGTGTAATGATGATTTGGTTATTTTTAATGCTTGAGCAGCTTTCCGAATCGGATCATTTGGATTTCGTTTGAAATAATTCTCAACTTCGCTGATCTTCTCTGGTGTAGTATTACGCATTACTATAAATTTTTCCCCTCGAGAAGAAGCACTCAATAAGATATACTTTTTCTTCCGTGGTGAGCTCACTCATTTTGACGCGCGCGTACTTGCTTCAACCACGGCTGGAATAAAACTGCGGGACCTCAGGTATGCACCTTAGAAAAAGGGACCCCTATTGAATTCATAGAGGGAAGAGACACTTATTTAGTTTTAGCAACTTCTTATTGGACACCCTGTATTTTCGTATGACCTTTACTTTACTACCTGAGCACGCTCATCTGCTCCGCTCAAACTTCCAACGCGTTTTTCTCGAAACAACGTTTTTCGACGGCTTGTTGATCAAATCTTCGAAACTACCGAACCGATCCTTATGAAATTTTAACCACATATCCTTTACAACTATAGCTGTAGCGCATATCAAGGATTTTTTAAATTTGGATATGTACTATTTTTTTGCCAAAAACGGTGAAAAAAACACGTTTTTTTCTCGAAAAACGTCCGCCATTTTGTTATTTTGCATATATGAAAAATCGCATGATATGCGCTATAGCCATTAAGGCGTTATACGCAGTTGCAAGGCCAAAAAAGTCGTTTTTTCACGATTTTTTTCTGGAAAAGGATTTCATTTGGGCAAAACGAAAAGTATTGGGCAGTGTAGCGACATCTTTTAGCTTTAGATTGGCATTTTTTATTTTCAAAAATATTCATTAACATTGCTCCTGTAGGAAGTCTCCTGGAGGTGCCCGAAAAAAAAGTGTCCGGCGGTGAGCAAAGTATCTCCGGTGAGGATGATCTAAAATGAAAGAACCATAAAGATTCTTTTAGGGGATAGATGAATCCAGGTGTTGATCGGAGGAATAGACGAAATTTTAATTTTTGACAAAACGGTGGCTCCGGAAAGAACCAATTTCGATTTTCGACCAAATTTTTTTCGTTAAAACGTTGAAAAAAAATAAAAATAAATATCGGAAAGGTTATTCCTTCGATCAATACCTGAAGAATATATCTGACAAGGTTGTGTTAAAATTGCGGACCGATCGGATGAGCCCTTTTTTTAGAAATCGTGCTCACCGACTTCGATAACGCCGAAGATGCAATGAAAAAAATCGATTTTTTTAAATTCCCAACTGCGTATAACGCCTTAATATACTGAATGTGAAACCGTTTGATTTTTTTGCTTCGGATGATCCATCTCCGAGATTTGATCAACAGCGCAGACCTACCATTTTTTTAGGACATTTTTTTAACTACTATTTTCGTCCATAAATAGTGACTTAAATAAATATATTTTTTAAAATGTGTGTTCGAAAGTGTATGTATCAAGTGTAACAACTTTCATGTCAATATTTATAATATATGCCTATCAAAAAAAAAATCATGAAAATTGCCTTTTGAGCGCCTAAAGTAAGAAGACGTCCTAGGTACAGAATTTTTTTTTAATTATTATTTTTGTACAGAATGGCAGCGAGAGAGCCAATCTTCGCAATGTTCTTTAGAAAAAAAAACACCTCCAAATATCAGATCCGCAACAAAAAACCACAAAAAAATTAAATCTATATACTATCGGCTATAGAAGTACGTAGGGAATTTTTATTTAAAAAATTTTGTAAAAATGGTGCACTTTTGACCAAAGAAAAACTCGATTTTTTCCTTGAAAAAAAAACAGTGAATTGGTTATAAAATAAAAGTTTACATTGAGTTGAAAAACCCCTACGTACTTCTATAAAGGACGTAATTGAAAAGCCACTGTCAACGTTTCTAACTGATCCATGCAACCGTGTTGAAGCAATGTGTTCGCTAAGATTGGAAAAGAACGGTGTCGAGAAAAACGCGTTTTTGTTATGTTAAATAATTGTTTGAGCAATTTAACGAAAAACTATTTTTTCAAAATCCGAGAGCTCGAGCACCAACAGCTCGGTCGAACATTGGCGTTTTTGGCAATATTTTTAACCGGTAAATCGTGAGTAATGCGGATACGTGTACATCGTACATTACTTATTGGTATTTTGACTACGTGAATTTAAAAACAAATCTTTCAACAATAAATCATTCGTGCTCGGGCCTGTATCGAAAAGACTGCCCGAGTTGACGGATCTCAAAAATCGAAAAAGTTTTTTGTAAGCGAATTTTACGGTCACAGTCCGCCCAGCCAAATATATTCGGTTTTTGAACGAAAACAAGTTATCGCAAGTCAAAATCATAACAATTCTTTTTCGTGTTAAATTTCACGCTTCAAATGGGCGAAATAAAAAAAAAAAATTGCTCCACGAACTATAAAAAATCTATCGCCAGAGTTTTAAAAAAACTGCACTAAGAAACGCTGAAAACCGTTGGAAATATCGTGCAGACGCTCTCGAAAAATGTAGTCTCGAGAGAACCGCGTTCGAACCGTCACTCCGTCCCCAATTGAGATTCCAAAATCATTTTTCAAAGACTCCTAAACAGAGAAGTGTGAACAACGATAAAAGCGATTTTTTCAAACCCGGCAGTATGTTGATTTATTCTTGGTGAATTTTGCGAAAAGTTGCAATTTTGTTCAATTCTTCTTGGGCGTACGGCACAGCAGACCAGCTACATTCAAATTCATAAAAGTCTCTTCTTACGATCGCCAGGTCGAAGAAATCCTCGTCGAGTGGACGAGAGCTGAGCGAAGTGACGGACTTCGCGAAGACCCTTTTGCATAGGAGAGTTACGAGCAACCTTACCGAGACCGTGGACTCGTCGATATACGATGCGGGCTACACTTCCGGTCTAGTCATACAGGGATTGACGAAGAGAAAGAGAAAGAGGCCGAAAAATCCCCATGGTCATCCTCAAGTCGAGAACGAGGCTCAAGACGACGGTACCGAATGGCTGTCACAATTGCGCGAAGAGGTCAACATAAACGCGAAATTCCCGGTGATCGATCAGCCAGTTTCCGAGGCTCTTTGTATACTCGCGGATATGGACAATTGGCAAGTCGGCGTTCTCTCCAATTCTTCAACGGGCCAGAGTCCTTTAGTGCCGATTGGCATGTCCCGCCTCGTCGCCACGATGCTCGAGTCCTTTGCCTATCTCTGGACCAAGTATCGATCGCCAAGTCACGTGAGTATCAACGCTCGAAGACATGTAGCCAACTATTCACAACGCGGACAACCGCGCTCTGCCATACGTGACCTTGATCCTGGCACATTTTGTAGAATGGGAATAATCATTGAAAAATACATTTTGAGCGGATCGTGAACTCCGCGTATTTCAAGGTCCAGGTAATCAGCAGAATCGCTTTGTAAATAACAAATGCAATTTTCCGCACCAAAGAGGGAATACTAATTGGAGCAATTTTGTTCACCGTTTTCCATTTTTTCTTTCTCTGCGTTCAGTGCATCGGGATATTCGAGGGCAAACTGAGAGAAATGTGGCTGAGAAGCGAAGCGCTTGCCGAGATGCTGATGGCGGTCGACGTGTGCGACGTGACGATAGCAAGTTTGACGAAAGCCCTGGATCTCGACGCGGCCGATATACCGTTATTGCTCGCAGTCGCGACAACCCACTCGCCCCAAATAGCCCAACGATTTGGGCTAAGTATCGCCTGAGCGTATCTACAAATTGAATACCGCGTTGGTAGTCATTTGCAATATTAATGTAACGCGTGTATTGTATACAGGCTGTCCCATTTATCTTGAGGTTGAATCTGAAGATCAATGGAACACCCTGTGTACGCGTTACATCGAAATAACTCTTCAACAGCGGAGCAAATCGAAATATCCCGCAATACGTGTAGAGTAGATTCAAACGAGGCGTAAATGACGAGATAGCTTTTTTAGTGGACGTTTCGGAGGTGATTTCAGAGTTGAACTTTTGTTAAAACGAAAATTTATATTTTTTTATAGCAGTGTGATAGTCGAGTGGGTATAAGTACACTGGGGGTCAAGGAGTCTAATGATACTTGGGCAACTTTTGGGGAGTGCACGTCGGGGCTGTTTGAGATTTGGAGATTAACCAACGCCTCTGGGTTAGAGGACAGAAGTGTGATTGAAGCGGAGAGGGCCTAGGAACGTAGAGGGGATGCTACGAGCGAGCGTAGCGAAGCCCGTGCGACCAAGAACAAACGGACTAAGAGATAAAGAAGTTGCAGTCGAGGATTGCTAGGAAAAGAGATTGGGTCTAGATGAGCGTCAAGGTTTTGCTGAAAAAAACAGTCTATTGCGGCTATGGAGTGTCGGATGTTGGCGTGAGAATGAGTTTGGGAATAAGCGTCGCACATACGGGCATTTAAGCTAATTAGGCGGCCAAAATTATTTTCTTATATATATACACTAAGCGCAACAATTAAGGGATCACTATTTTTTCGACGAAAAATAGTTTGCGGATACCCTTTTTCAAACCGCTGTAACTCGGTGAAAAATGGTCGGAGGAAAAATGAAAAAAAAAAGCATTTTGTAATGTAAACCTTCGACTTTGATAATCTGATTATAAATATTTTTTTTCGTTTCGTTTAAATAAAGAAATTCGTTGTTAAACAAAACAAAACATAAAATCAAAAAATTTGCTCGAGTTTGACAAGGTACACGGGGAACAGAAATTTTTTTTCGAAAATCTGTTTCGACCATTCGAAAGCTTGTATCTTTCCCAACAATTTGTTTTTTTTTTTCAATTTCTGTGCGATGTTTTTAGCCAAGTTATCGCAGCTTCACGAAAAAATGCATTTTTCAAATTTGGCCGGTCATAACTCTGGTCCAAATCATCGCACAGCATCCAAACGGGCATCGTTGGAAAGCTTGGATTTCCCCCTACAAAACTGTTTATTTTTCGTATTTTTCAGAAGCCGTTTTCAACATTGTAAAACTGATTGTTTAAAAGTGTGTAAAATGACCATTTTTACACTTTTTTGTTTATCATGTTATAACATTACAACAAATGCAGAGGCACCAAAGGTTTTTGCGTTTTTTTTTAGTTCAGGGTATGTAGAAATACTCCACCAAATAGCAGATCGCTGCCTTTATTCTTTATTCGGGTTGTAACCCCGTTCTTTTGGAGAAAATCGAGATCCGTCAATTTTCACGAAAATCGAGGTTTCTCAGGTATGAGCGCGGGGTAAAATTTCTCGAAAAAAAAAAAAAAATGAGAATATTACGAAATTTGGTATTCAAGGGTTTTCGAGGTTGCTGATTGCGAATCTGGGATAAAAAATGGAAAAATTCAAAATGGCGGATCAAATGCAAAAATTCTTGCAATCGGGTGAAACTCGATGTTTGGGGGTTTTCGAGGTCATTCATTACGGATCTGAGGTTTAAATTGAGGATCGCAAATTCGAATTCAATCAAACTTTGCATTTCGGTTCGCCATATTGGACCCGTCGTGTTTTTTTATTTTCTTCGACCTGAGATTCGTAATTAACGATCCCTCAAAACCCGCAGATTACCGAGTTCGATGCGATTTCATTTAATTTCTGCATTTCGGTTCGCCATATGTGATCTGTTAATTTTGTTTTTTATTTTGAACTTGAGTTTTTTCCCCGTACTTTGGGGAATAACTATGAAATTTGTCTCGTCACTCTCATTAACACAAACATTGATTGACAACTACTAGTCTTAAAGTGTGAAGAAAGCAGAGGTCGTACAACAGACGTACACATACGTTATTGCAAAGGTACCTACAATATTTTTGTTTTGTCAGCTACTTATCCTCAATTATCCTCAATTTAAACCTCAGATCCGTAATGAATGACCTCGAAAACCCCCAAACATCGAGTTTCGCCCGATTGCAAGAATTTTTGCATTTGATCCGCCATTTTGAATTTTTCCATTTTTTATCCCAGATTCGCAATCAGCAACCTCGAAAACCCTTGAATACCAAATTTCGTAATTTTCTGATTTTTTTTTCGAGAAATTTCACCCCGCGCTGATACCTGAGAAACCTCGATTTTCGTGAAAATTGACGGATCTCGATTTTCTCCAAAAGAACGGGGTTGCAACCCGAATAAAGAATAAAGGCAGCGATCTGCTATTTGGTGGAGTATTTCTACATACCCTGAACTAAAAAAAAACGCAAAAACCTTTGGTGCCTCTGCATTTGTTGTAATGTTATAACATGATAAACAAAAAAGTGTAAAAATGGTCATTTTACACACTTTTAAACAATCAGTTTTACAATGTTGAAAACGGCTTCTGAAAAATACGAAAAATAAACAGTTTTGTAGGGGGAAATCCAAGCTTTCCAACGATGCCGGTTTGGATGCTGTGCGATGATTTGGACCAGAGTTATGACCGGCCAAATTTGAAAAATGCATTTTTTCGTGAAGCTGCGATAACTTGGCTAAAAAGATCGCACAGAAATTGAAAAAAAAAAACAAATTGTTGGGAAAGATACAAGCTTTCGAATGGTCGAAACAGATTTTCGAAAAAAAATTTCTGTTCCCCGTGTACCTTGTCAAACTCGAGCAAATTTTTTGATTTTATGTTTTGTTTTGTTTAACAACGAATTTCTTTATTTAAACGAAACGAAAAAAAATATTTATAATCAGATTATCAAAGTCGAAGGTTTACATTACAAAATGCTTTTTTTTTTTTCATTTTTCCTCCGACCATTTTTCACCGAGTTACAGCGGTTTGAAAAAGGGCTATTTTTCGTCGAAAAAATAGTGATCCCTTAATTGTTGCGCTTAGTGTATATATTACAAATCGTTGTTTGGCATATATATATATATATATATATATATATATATATATATATATATATATATATATATACAAAAAATTGACCCAGTTGGGTAACGGGAAGGGTTCGCTGTTTATTTAACATTCTCAGGTAGCAGTTTTTCGCCTGGGACAAATTTAAAGAAATTTATTTTTCGCCATCTAATTAGGGGAAATACTCCTATGTGTGTCGCATGGGGCCGTGATGTCGGTATCTTATTTTACGTAAATGAAGTGGGTACCTTTTGTTCGATTGTATTTAATTTGGTCACTTTCCTCAAAAATGATAAAAGATGCTCCAAATGATGGCCTTTCACTTGCGAACAAATTAGCACGGTGAATAAATGATTGATAAGCTAAAAAAAGCTCTTTGCGGATACTGAGACAAGCATCTTGAACAACAGTCCCCATCGTATTTCTCGCCACAAAAGTGGCCTACACCGTTGCGTACAAAATTACTTCGTGTTTTTGGGAAAAAGAGGTTTAAAAATGTCGGACGATAATGTCCAAATAAAAAAATGTTTCGGGCAAAAGTGACTTTACGTAAAATAATATGCCGCTCAAAAAGGTATCCTTTCTTAAATTGACGTTAAATTTACTCTGATAACGTCCACTGAATAAAATAACTGATCTTGCCATTTTACTCTTCGTTCGCATCTACTGGATACGCGTCTCGGCATATCTCACAAGGAGACGGCACGACCGTAGGGTCGGGAATTTGGCCGATTTGTTTTCTGGTGAAAGGCCCTCTAGCACCTCACGTGGTTGAATTGTTAGGACGCACTACTCCGAAAATTCTGAGAAAAATTGATTCAAAGTTTCTTCGGCGCCTTATGAGTTTAAAATGTCAGGCACTTACCGAGCCGCCGTCTAGTCTAGACGGTTAGGGCTTGATCTTTTGCACCGGAGGTCTCGCGTTCGATTCTTCCGGATCTTATTTTTTTTCTTTTTTTCTTGTTATCCTAATAATGATAAAAAACGTTTCTCATCCTGACATTATTTTTTTTAATGTACTTACATTATTTCTCTCAGATTATTTTCATTTTTTTTCAATAAAACAATTCATAACGGTGGGTTTTTTATTTTTCATTGTAAAGTATATGTGGAGGAACATTGGGTTTTTAATGAGAATAACAAAGTCGATTAGGAAAAATTCAATTTTTAGTCATATAATAATTATATACAAAAACCGCAGTGGTCATTATCATAGAAACAAACAAAGCAATAATTTTTGCGACATCTTGCGCAACATATAAAAGCGGATGTTTTTACAATCGCAGGGAGTTTGTAATACATCCGTACAAAAACATGTCCCATTAACATTCATGAAAATGTTTCTAGTAACTGATAATTTTGAGGCAAACCAGGCGTATTGAATCATGTCTCGGAATATTGGCGACGATCATTGATGGTGAATTATTGAATGGATTTTTATACAATCTTCCGGGGAATTAATTTCACGATTCTGCTCTAACAATTCGCTGCAATTTTGCACGCGCTTTATGAAATTTCTAACTTGTTTGTAAAAGTAAACGTCACAAGGTTGCACCAAGGGAGTGCATTTTGGAGGAATTACTTTTACAGAGCAAGTTGGCGTATTTTCGTATACTATTATTATATGAATAAAAATTGAATTTTTCCTAATCGACTTTGTTATTCTCATTAAAAACCCACTGTTCCTTCTCATGAACTTTGCAATAAAAAATAATTACAAAACCCGCGGTTATGAATTGTTTTATTGGGAAAAAAAGAGCCTGACGGCTTGACAAGTGCCTGACATTTTAAACTCATAAGGCGCCTAAGGAACTTCGAATCGATTTTTCTCGGATTTTTTCCGAGTAGTGCGTCCCACTACTTTAACCACGTGAGGTGATAGAGGTCCTCTTTCACCATAAAAAAAATCGGCCAAATCCCCGACCCCACGGTCGTGCCATCTCCTTGTCAATTAACTTCGTTGTTCTTAAATTGAATATGCATACAGTGCGATCTCTCTTATCGGCACAGCGGCGGGACCGGCTCCGCATCGCACTAGCAAAACATCGAGGCTGCGCACCATCCACTCAAGCCGACTGCGCAGCTCACGTAGCTGATAGCTACGTGAGCCCCTTAAAGGCCTCTCTTATTGTCCAGCATGCTTCTTGCCACGCGCTAGGGCCTGGCGCTCTCCCACCATACACTACACCCATCGACATTTGGCAGATACTGGGGTGGCGCTGCTGCATATGTGGAGATGCCGATAATAGAACTCGCAGTGTATATAAATATATATATAGGCAGGAGTATCGCGGAGATTATTTTCTTAATAAGCGACAGCGTGATAAATGAATTTGAACGTCGCCTCTTTGCTGTATCTTCTGAAGAACAAGCAAGTCTGCAATTTCCTTCCCGCGCCAGGACAAAGTATACTTGTCATTGCCGTTTTCCACAATTCATAGGTATCCGTGATACGAGCTGGTTTCGACAAGAGGTCCACGTGCTCTATTTCAGGATTTAGGCTTTCTCGTTTAATCCTTCAAGTACGACAGACACCATGTATATTTAGGATAAGCAGTCGAACACAGAAACTTAATAAAGCATTTTATTTTTGGCGAAGGATAATTTCAAAAAGACGACGTGTACAAATATTTTTGGTTTTAGCCACTGTATATGGTCAGGCAATTTTTCACAAAACAATCAAATTTATGCAGAGCTTTGCAACAAGTTTTTGCCTCTTACAAGTGTTACAACTTTTGAACCAATTGGATTTTCAAGCTTTTTTCATGCCATTCTTATTATTGCCGAGTAGACTCTGGTGTTACGATTGCAACTGGCAATTCTAAAATAAAAGCTCCGTTCACGTTTTAATAATTCGGTCATTAGATGTAATCTACTCGGTACGTTTGAACGTGGACTTTGAATGGTGAAGGGTCCCTGGCCGAAGTAATGACGCACAACGTACCTGAAGGGTTAAAAGACTTCCCTCCTCATTCCCACCCTACCTCTGTGCGTCTCTCTCTCTCTCTCTCTTTCTTTATTTTACAGTTATCACGAAGCTGCAGAAATTAGACAAATGTTACGACTAGCATAGAGTGGGGCTTTCTGCTATTTTTTAAATTCCATACTGAAATAATAATGTACTTCACCGAGCTTAAACGTCCCTCCGATAGAGGAAATTAACTCGACCTAAAATGAGGCAAAAAATATGTTTACCTGTAATCTGTATATATACATATATATAGCAGGAATATACGTATATATGCCAGGAACTGTCACTTTTTTATTCTCGCCCCGCTTCTGCCCTGTCCGAGTGGACTTGAAAGGAAATCAAGGAAAGAATGATGTTGATGGAATGTTTAAAAAAATAAGTACGATATCCTCGAAAGTTAAAATACTTTAATTTTCTTCTAGGATAGTGTAGAAGGTGCAATTTTGTAAATACTTGAACGATATTGAAGATTGAATGTGTATTTTAATATACATTTTTAACTCATTTCTTCATGTACACATAAAGATTCGAATTGAAAATATATGTAAAAAAATATGTATGTAAAATTTTTTACATATATGTAAAAATATATGTAAAAAAAAAGAACAGTTTCAAAGTAGTTTTCGAGTTACTTTTTAGGGGAGTCTCCGAGCACTGAAACGCGTACCGAAAATATCAAAAACATGGTTTTGAAAACGGCACGCAGGAGAACTCGAACAATTTTCGTCCAATCGACGTGAAATTTTGACTGTAGCTTCTTAGATTCCTTTAACAGTCAAGTACGAGTGCTTTTTTCGATTAATTGAAAATTCTAGAGAAATATGTCACTTTATATGAAAATTATCGTCGAAAGAAACAACATTTTTTTAAACCCCGTCTCTATCTTTGTTTTTTAAATTCCCCCTGAACTTGACTGCTAAAACTCATATAACTGACGAAATATTTCACTCTTAGTTCCAGGATTAAATTTACCGAAAGCCAGTAGTGCTGGCGACTCGTGCGCCGCCATTTTGTATTCTTTTGACAAATAATTTTTTTTGCATACTTCAATATATACCTATTGAAGCCTAAGAGTTCTTTTGACCATGTATCTTGTTCCTTTCTTTGAAAAAAATCTGGAAAATGTGCAGTTACAGTGGCCTAACCCCTCACTTAAGGGGTTAGGCCACAGTAACGGGTATAAAATCATGTGCGAATTTAACAATTTTTCTTCGTATGAAAAAGTGATTCACTCATCAAATTAATTACACATCTATTAAGTATGTATTAGGTTGATAAAAAAGTGTTGTCGCAAAAATTGTTTAAATGTTTTTTTTACGTATTTACGCAATATGACATCCAGCTATGTCGAGAAAATTCTAGAATGTTTTCTACTAGGGGTGTGCGGGTAGCAGAATTGGTCGGGTCGGGTCGGGTCGGGTAATTAGACTATGATTCGGATCGGGTACCCGAATTTTTCGGGTAGCCCGAATTTTTCGGGTAGCCCGAATTTTTCGGGTAGCCCGAATTTTTCGGGTAGCCCGAATTTTTCGGGTAGCCCGAATTTTTCGGGTAGCCCGAATTTTTCGGGTAGCCCGAATTTTCCGGGTAGCCCGAATTTTTCGGGTAGCCCGAATTTTTCGGGTAGCCCGAATTTTTCGGGTAGCCCGAATTTTTCGGGTAGCCCGAATTTTTCGGGTAGCCCGAATTTTTCGGGTAGCCCGAATTTTTCTGGTAGCCCGAATTTTTCGGGTAAATTCGGGTTCAAAAAAATCAGTTGGCACTGAACAATTCATAAAAACTCACCGGGTGGGTCGATTTCAGCCCCCCCCCCCTGTGCTTATTCGAAGCGAGAAGAATGTAACTTTTATTTGACGTTTTGAAATTAAAAATACGCCAGAAGAACTCCTAGCGAAAATATGTTTAAAATTGAAATACTATTTCGATACGATCCGCGAAAATTGACCCTACGGAGTGAAAAAGGTCAATTTTCGCGGATCATATCGAAATAGTATTTCAATTTTAAACATATTTTCGCTAGGAGTTCTTGTGGTGTATTTTTAATTTCAAAACGTCAAATAAAAGTTACATTCTTCTCGCTTCGAATAAGCACAGGGGGGGGCTGAAATCGACCCACCCGGTGAGTTTTTATGAATTGTTCAGTGCCAACTGATTTTTTTGAACCCGAATTAACCCGAAAAATTCGGGCTATCCGAAAAATTCGGGCTACCCGAAAAATTCGGGCTACCCGAAAAATTCGGGCTACCCGAAAAATTCGGGCTACCCGAAAAATTCGGGCTACCCGAAAAATTCGGGCTACCCGAAAAATTCGGGCTACCCGAAAAATTCGGGCTGCCCGAAAAATTCGGGCTGCCCGAAAAATTCGGGCTACCCGAAAAATTCGGGCTACCCGAAAAATTTGGGCTACCCGAAAAATTCGGGTAATGCAAAAACGAAGCCCGTCGGGTACCCGACCCGACCCGAACATCGGGTACCCGAGTCAATCGGGTACCCGCACACCCCTATTTTCTACTCTTCCGCGTGACAGGGTATAAAAGGACGAGCGCGCGTTCTAGTGGACAGAAATGGCTTCGATTTCGCAGGAGCAACTTCGAGCGATCATATTTTGGGAGTAGCGGCGCGGCACGAACGCAAGCACAACTGCTAAAAATATTCAGGATGCATTCAGCGAGAACGTAGTTTTGTCATCAAACCGCCCAGCGTTGGTTCAATCGTTTTAAATCTGAAGACACAAGCCTTAAAGATAAGGAACGTTCCGGACGACCGTCGACCATCGATGAAGACGCATTACTCCGCTGCATCGAAGAAAAACCGGAAGCAAGTATGCACGAGCTAGAAAGAGAACTTGGCTACACCCAACCGTCAATAGTAAATCACTTACACAACTTGGGATACAGGAAGGTTCTAGCTCAATGGATACCACGCCGTCTCACCGACGCCAATAAGAACTGCCGCGTGACCATCTGCCAGTCTCTCCTGCTTCGCCATCATCGCAAGGAGTTTTAGACGATGTTGTGACGGGAGATGAAAGCTGGGTCTTGTATGATAACAGAACGCGTCTAGCCTACTGGCTTCCTATCGGAGAAAAACCGCCACACCAACCGAAACCTGATCGTCACTCACAAAAGATTTTGTTGTGCTGTTTCTGCGACGCAAAGGGAATGCTGTTTCACAATGTTCTCCCTGTAGGCAAGACGATCTCCTCTACACGATACATCGAGAATCTTCAGGAATTGGCAAAAGCTATAAGAGAAAAACGGCCAAGACGCGCTACTGTGCACCTTGTCCACGACAACGCGAGACCCCATGTCGCAAAGGAAACCCACAAAACAATCACTGAGCTTCACTGGAATACCGTTCCTCGTCCACCATGCTCTCGCGACATCGCGCCATCTGACTACCATTTGTTCAGACATTTGAAGGCATATTTAACGAACAAAACTTTCAAAAACGTCGACGATCTCAGATGGGATGTTTCAAATTTCTTTGAGTCCCATCCGCCGCAGTTTTGAGCAAAGGGAATAAATGAGTTGCCAACTAGATGGTCGAGTGTCATAGGAACCGATGGCGAATATATTGTTGATTAGAAATGTTTTGTATAAGATATATAAATAAATCAATTATATTGAAATTATTGCGACAAAACTTTTTTTATCAACCTAATATATATATTTTTTTCAATGTACAAAATAGCCGACTGCTAATATTTTCTGTCGTTATTTTCTTTAGGCGCTCCGCGGCGTGACATTTAGCGTCCGAAATTTTTGACCTAGAACAAAAAATAACAATTATCGTCAATCTGCATTAGAATACCTAGACAAGTACGTACGGAATTTAAAAAATATTGTTTTATTCAAAAGTCGTAGGTATTTGAACTCAAGAAATGAATTTTCAGTGAAAAATTTCGTCACAACTGCTCACAAACTGCTCATAAAATGAAAAGTTTTCGATTAATCAGAAATTCCGTACGTACTTCTCTGCGAAATGCAATTAGGAACATAACTTTTAAATTTGAAGTAAATCGAGTGAAAACTGTTGAAGTTATTTGTCACGCCAATTGGAAAAAAGCTGTTTCGAGATGTTTCGAGGAGTCGGCCATTTTGTAAAACGAATAAAATTTTTTTTTCTTACAGCTTGATATTCATACTTAATAGATGTGTAATTGATTGTATGAGGGAATCACTTTTTCATACGAAAAAAAAATTGTTAAATTCGCACATGATTTTATATTCGTTACTGTAGCATAACGCCTTAAAGAGTCTTCTTACTTTAGACGCTAAAAGAAGGCTATTGGCATGCGTTTATTTGATAAGTTTTGTATTATAGATATTGATATATTATGAAAGCTGTTACACTTAATAAATACACTTTCGAAATACATTTGAAAAGTTTCATGTATTTGTTCAACCCAAACAAACTTTAAATGCGTTTTTCTCGAAACGACGTTTTTCGAAGGCTCGTTGATAAAATCTTCGAAACTACCGAACCGATCCTTATGAAATTTTAACCACATTTTCATCACAACTATAGCTATAGCGCATATCAAGGATTTTTAAAATTTTGATATTTACTATTTTTTTGCCAAAAAACGGTGAAAAAACGCGCTTTGTTGTTTTTTTTCGAAAAATGTCCGCCATTTTGTTTTTTTTGCATATATCAAAAATCGTACGATATGCGCTATGGCCATTACCATACTATATGTAAAACCGTTTGATTTTTTCATTTCGGACGATTCTTCTCCGAGATTTCATCAACAGCGCAGACCTACAATTTTTTCGGACATTTTTTAACTACCAATTTCGTCTACAAATAGTGACGTGAATAAATAATTTTTTTTTAAATTTATTTCAAGTGTCTTTATTAAGTGTAACAACTTTTATATCAATATCTATAATATAAACCTATCAAAAAAATTAACGAAAATAGCCGTCTTTTTAGCGTCTGAAGCGAGAAGACCCCTTAATAAAAAAAAATTAAATACCATGTTAGAGCCAAAAGTAGTAACTAAACATATCCTAAGTCTCAAAAATGGATCTCGGAAACTAGAGGTAACTGAAAAAAAAGTCTCTACATAAAAGTTGTAGTTTTGTGTTAGCTTTCGAGCGGACGACTTGAAATAATTTTTACGTTCCGGTAACGCTGATTTTTTTACGAAAAAAGGGGGAAATTATTTTTTTATTCAAAAACGGCCATTTTTGTGGCTAAAAAAATTACAGAGTCTTCCAGTATGTCTGACGATATCGTAAAAAAATCGGGATAGTGGCACGGAGCGAGGTTCCGGTATAAAAAAATTAATTTGTGTGGTTTAATTTTTTTACCCTAGAACCTCGATCCGTGCTACTCTGGCGATTTTTTTGCGATATCGTCAGACATACTGGAACACTCTAATTTTTTCAGCCAAAAAAACGGCCGTTTTTGGATAAAAAAAATAATATTCCCCTTTTTTCGTAAAAAATCAGCGTTACCGGCACGTAAAAATTATTTCAAGTCGTCCGCTCGAAAGCTATCACAAAACTACAACTTTTATGTACAGATATTTTTTTCAGTTACTTTTAGTTTCCGAGATATATTCATTTGAAAAAAACGGCATTTTCTAAAATGTTGAATTAAAAAATCTGAAAAAAATTCATATAGAATGCTTTTTAGTAGTACTTTGATATAACCAATTATGGAACAGATCTGAGATGGTCGAAAAAAAAGTGGCTGAATTGACGGAGAATCCCTCATATACGATTCGACATCATCGTATGTTTTTTTTATACGCTTAACCGCGAATTATTAATTCATAGCATTGCCGAGTAAACGAATGAATAAAGAACACGTTTTTTTTTAAATAAGACTTTCAGCTTGTTTGTTTTTCCTTTATCCCCGAACCAGCGACTTGTCAGTTCTTTTTTTCGTCGATTTTCATTTCTTTTTTTTCGTTCGCTCAGCCTCACGTCGATGAGCGTCAAAAAATTCTGAGGTGTCGTCTAAATTCCGTCGTGGACGTAGGATTTTTCTTCTTCTATCCTACTTCCGTCGCTAAAGATCTTTCCAAAATCATGCAAATTTGTCCACCAGCACCGTGAGTCTTATGAACTTTGTGGCCGACGAATCGTTCGATCCGATTACTTTTCGTGAAATTCTTTTCGCGAACGGTTATGCGTTGCTGCAATAATTGTAATTGTTTTTCACACGCGCATAAAGTGATATGAATTCTTACTAATTGTCTCAGAGTCCCCCGCGAAGCTGTGAAACGACAATCGGTGATCGAGGCGAAAAATAAAATTCGGGTGAGCGAGATTTGAGAAAATGCTTTCGTTGACCTAAATTAAGTAATAATCATTCGTAAATAATCATTCTTCGAAAAATGTATTCCCCGTCAATTGCAATTAAAATGAATTGAAAAAATGCCTTCTCCGTGAATTATATATGAAAACAAAAAACGTTTACAAAAAAAATGGTAAACTTTTAAACATTATTGCTCCGCGTAATATATTATTTTCGGAAGTACACCTCCATGAATGATAACATATCCGCAAAAGTTAAACCTCGATTATAATTTCTTTAAATAATTTCTACAATAAATTCATTTCAAACGCGTGTTTCGTTGCGCCAGTCGCGCTTCTTACTTCATATGATAATTCGATTCGTCCGTATTTATCGTGTATGCAGTTGGGTCACGATGAGTGTTGCAACTGCTGTTGCTGTTGTCTGCCGCAGCCCTCGTGCTACGTAAGTTGACAATCAATTTCCATTCGCCTACGCTTAAGGATGTCGTGTCAAAAATTGAAAGTGGTGATAAAATTTTATAAATTCGATACGTCATTATGTAAAACATTTTAAAGGATGTGTAAAAATTTCACGACGATTAGGAAGCTGGCTACTGAGAAATTAGAATCCACAGATTGCACGCAGGCTTATGGAAACTCAAGTAACTTTGCAATTCCATTAGCAAATAGCAAACTTTGCTATTTGTTTTCAAGAAATAGAAGACATATTTATGAATGATCGTTTTTTTATTTCAAATATATCAAAGATAAAAGTGGTTTTATGGTGCAAGAAACGACGTCGTCCGTGAACGAAAATGAGTATTTAAATTTCCCGCTACTTTCGATCTATGCAACGTTGCCGCTATATTCTTATATGTTTTTCCTCAAGTGTGATTTTTTTTGTACTTTTGGCATCATTTTTCATAACAAAAAATAATAATCGCAAAGTTACTTCAGTTTCCATAAGTCTGCGTGTGATTTGTGAATTCTAATTTCTCAGTAGCCAGCTGCCTAGTCGTCGTGAAATTTTTACACAACCTTTCAAATGTTTTGCATAACGAACTATCAAATTTTTAAAATTTTATTACCACTTTCAATTTTGGACACAACATCCTTAAATCGTCGCGTGAATGTATATCCCAATGTCACAGCTACTCACGCCCCATAATCACGCTTCCCGTCTTTACCCGTTACAGAAGTACATTCAACCGGAAGTCCCCAAATCTTTTAAGCCGATGCGCGTGAGTTTGTCTTATATCGTTATTGTGTAACGCCAGAAAAAGAAAATTACCAATGTAACGTGGCAATAAGCGTATTCCGAATAAGGGCAGCTCGCTGAAACTTGTTCGATTTCGTTTTGTCGCAGTATTATTGGAAACCGGATGTTCCGATCGACGATAACACGACCTACAGACTTTCTTACTGGGATGGACCTGCGAGCGTTGCGAACACGCAGATTTCTCGACCAGAGGATAGTTTGACCGTGGGCGACGGGACGATATCCGATGAAACGATCCACAAAGTAAGAATGCAACGAAGAACGATTTGAATTGAACAAATAAATAATACAGTTGTAAATACGGGCGCGGTGAGTGGACCAAGAATTCAGCCAATACTCGGATGGGTGACCGCTAGTGCCTAAGCTCGACTGGCTCTCGAGTAATTGTAATTCATGGACCTAACAGACTACCGGTGTTTTGTTATAAAGGAGTGTTACAGGGATTTAATGATTCAAAAATTATTTGACATCGCTGGCTGACAATTTAAATACTTGGGAATGAAGATACATCGAAAAAGCTGGAAAAATCACTAAAAAGAAAAAAGAATAAATGAAATTGTCCCCCAACGTCGGAATCTTATAACGGGTGAAGTATGTTTTCCCTAAGTTCTTTCAGAAATTATATCTCGCCATGACTGAAGTATTGATGTTAAAAGGAGGTATGATCACTTCCTCAGGGTCAAAAAACGAGTCTAAATTTTTTTTACCCACACGGAGAGAATTAAAAAGTAATTTTTGTCGTGAATTTCACGGTAAAAATTACCGTGATATATTTCAATGTGGTGACAAGTGAGAAAAACATAATAATTCGTATGCGACAAGTTTTTTTTAACTCACTTTACAGATAATTTCAAATACGTAGCTAAAGTTTTACTATGCAAGAAGGGTACAAATTGGGGACGGTAAATTTAGCATGTATATGCGAAAATTTACCTACTGTCGGTTAAAAATTACCAACCGCACCGTACGGTATTTTTACGGTGCTGCACAGTAAAATTTACCTGCGTCAACCTCAGAATAAAAATTCCCTATAAGGCTGGTAAAATTTAAATTCTTCGATTGAAAAAATCCTTAATAAAATGTATTTTTTCTTAAAAAACTGGTGCGATAATAATCATAATTATAACCGAAACAATAACCATAATAGTAATAATAATAAATATTATTTATTATTGAAAGATTGGTACAAATTAATGCTGTTTGTTTTTTGTTGGGAATTTTATTTTCTTTCATATATATTGGTATACTCAACAAACGAATAAGGAGAGAAATTTAATTATTAGAATTTATTTTTCATTTAAGGCAGAACACCACTGTGACCCCCTGTTTTTTGCCATTTTTCAAGAATTTTTTTTGTGGGAAAAAAAAGAGATATTCGAATTTTTTTTTGTTTTGTTCGTTGTTTATTGAAGATACATAAAAAAAAGTTTCAAATTTTTTACGCCCCATGGTGACGCTGGGGAAGCTCCCGCGTCAGGTACTGTTGCCTCTGCAGTGGTTCGCGGCACGCAGCAGAACTCTCTTCAAAGTGGATCTGACAAAAAAAAATACCGAGTGTTTTCATTAATAATATGATATTTTGAAGAGAAGTACACAGGGATTTGAAAAAAATATTGATTTTTAAAAAATAGGCACGCTTTTGAAATTAAAGGACGATTTTCGAGCAAAATTTCTCGTCGAACATAGACTATAACTTTTTTTATTATTGAGATATCGAAAAAATCCTATGTACTTCTTTAGATAATCTAGTTTTATTGATGCAGTCCAAATTTGAAGTCGATCGGAAAAAAATTGCTCGAGTTCTGCTGCGTGCCGCACTCAAAAAAGTGGTTTTGAGAAAAACGCTTTCAAAGTTTTAGGTTTGTTAATTTATGCGATAAATTGGAAAAAAAAATTTTACCTTTAATCAGCGATGCCGGCACCATATAGCTGGCCTTCAAGAAGCAAATCATTGTCCCTAGCATCTTTTCTCGAACTTGTAGAGGCTCTTCTTGCCTCTTTTGCAGCGTCTGTGAGCGAGCGCTCCGCCAGCTCGATCCGCGCTGCGTCGGTTTCAACGCAAAAATTGAAACAATTTGGGCCGATAGTTATCCCCAACGTCTCCAAAACTTTCATGAGGCCATCATTGAATAATAATACCGCGATATCAGCTGCAATATCGACGATTTTTTTGCTCCCAGACTGACACTTGGGGGCTATTGCCCAAACTGATTTGTTGTAGCTTTCGTTGTTGTTTTGCGTGAAGCCGCCTAAACAACGCTGCAGCAAATCGTCTCTGCTCTAATTTTCGAAGACTGGCGTAATTGCCTCCAATACTTCCTCAGGAAGAGGCGGCTTTTGGCGATATTCAGAAATATTACCGTTTGCGACCGCTCGCTGCCACGAACACCACAACTCGGCTCCCTCTGGGCAATCGTCATGTTGTGGCTCACTATCTGTGGACATTTTATGTTTAATAGTTGCCCAAATTGCCTTCCTCATTTTTTCAACATCATCGCTGTTCCTCCGAATAGCCAAGCCGTAATATGTGCTCAACTCGTCAATCAATTTTCCGGTGAGCTTTCCTCTGCCAGACAATCCTTTTTGTTTTTTCACGATTTCGCGGAGGCGCGTCCCCATACGTTTTTGGACATGATAGATAAAAGAATACCCGGGAAAGACCCGCAGGACCTGGGAAAGGCCCGGTATACCTGCCGACCCTGAGGCGCGCAGCTGCGCGGGACCCCGACCGTCACGGAGCGCTGCACCGCTCCACAAAATATTCAATATGTCTGAAAATAATTACTTTCTCGACCTGGGTCCAACGGCATTTTAATCTTAAATGTATTTTAGATTTTTCTAGATGGTTTTCAAAAAATCGATTTTTTGAAGCCGTCACAGTGGTGTTGTCCGTTAATACTACCATTTCAGGCTAAACTGAACCGGCTTCAGGCTAAACTGAACCGGCGATGTACGCAGTTTAGACGAAATTTTTTTGGCAACTTCAATCGCGCCATATAAGGAATAGATAGACCACTGAAACGAGACCGCGCACCCCTACTTAGCCCCACCACGATACCATTCTGAAGTGAAAGGTATGAAGGGGAATTTTTACCGTGCAGTGCCTCAAAATGTCCGTACCGTAGCGCACGATAATTTTTACCGAGAGCACAATACATTTTCCTATAACACTCATTAAATTTTATAATAAATCTTAAAATAACTGTTACAAAGACGATACTTTTTTATAGAAATTTTTTAAAGGCATAAAATAATAAAATGCACAATAAAATTTCACTGATATTATATATTTTTTTAAATTTAAGTTTTGCGTATTTTGATACACAAAATTTACTAGAAAATCTGGTAAAATTTTCTATCTGAAGAAGAAATTTTACTTTATTTTCGCGAAAATCTGTGTTTTAATCAATAATAATAAGCGAAGTTGCAGGGTTGTCATCTGGTTACCGTTACTGCACGGTATTTTTTAACATTTAATTCTCTACATGCTCATCTGCTCTGATTTATGTTTACTTATGTTGATTGTTCGTATTATCGATTATAATGTGCCAAATGTTGTGGTGAATGATAAATTTATAGCACATGAACAAATAAAAACTGAAAAATTCGGTTGTCAATGACTCGGTAGTAGTCTTCATAATAATAATATTAACATGTCTACCTTAAAAACGGACTAAAAAGACACATCGAAAAATCAGCCGGAAACCTATTAAAATAGTCTTGAATTACCTCAGCGGAATTAACACGATAGGCAGAATATAATTATACATATTATTGATACGTGATAAATGATAAAACTCCATGAATTGTTGTTTGCATATTTTGTGGCGGCTTCTATTCAAAATAATTGCAAAACATAGCTAGGTTATGTTCGCCAACCGCATTAGCTGTTGCTCGCGACGTTGCAAGCTGTGGGTGCTATTTCGTCGCTCTGACAATTTTCAACCGGAAATGGAAACTTTCTTGTAATGCAGTGCTTTAACTACACGGTGAAGATTGATTTTCTTATTTTTTGCAATATCTATTATATCTAATTTGTCGAATTTGAGTTTTCCAACGGGTTTAGTTGGATACGTTAGCAGGAAGACCGTGACCACCGCACTTCCGGTTGATCGTCTCCATAAGACGACGTGCTTCAGTAACTCAAGGTGCTCGGCTTTGCAATTTTATTGCGAAAAAACTAAACGCTCGAAATAGCTCAAATTTGGGCAATAGGCGCATTAAGTATTCGTCAAAATCGTCGAAAAATTTCAAATCCGACAGTTGGATTCGTAGTAATGATCGTACCTCCTCGACGGGTTACACCTCGCTCGTAGCCGGAAAAAAGAGAAGTTTTCATAAATTTCTTTATGCAGAACGTGTGCAAGTTTTCACATTTTTTTACATTATAGAGTATTATTATAATTTTTGAACATGGTTTCAATTTAATTTTTGCATTGAAAAATATTTATTAATCTGCGGGGTGATCACTGTTGCTTGGGAACCAATTATCTGAAATTTAAAAAAGCAAACGCATCTAGTATTTGCATGACATTATCTAGTGCTTGGACGAAGGATTTAATAAAATGGAGATTTAAAAAAAATGGCCGCAGTCCGAGGTGAAGTCCGAGGTGAAAAAAACTATGCATCGAAAAAAATGCCTTGGTTCAAGCGTTCCTTTTTGATATGTAAAAGTAGCTTGCAAAATATGAGGTTGGCCGTTGCAGTGATTTTTTTATATCGTGGTCACGGATTTTGAAAAAGTAATTTTGAGGAAAACACGTTTACATTTTAAGGCCGGGTTTATAGGTGAATAAAATGTAATTTGAAAAACTTACATAGAATCATCAATGCTAGGAGCTAGTCCACTTTGGAGTTGGAATATATAAGTTGTTGGGCTTGATAAATAAAGTCTTTGAATACATTTGAAAAAACAAATTTTTATTCATTTTTAAGTACAAAAACTATAGTTTAACGTAACGCCTCAAAACTAGGTTGGCTAAGTAGCTCCATCACAACTCGGCAACGGCTTGTCTGAAACAAAAAATAAAAGTCCATTAGATTCAATACGACACCAGCTACAAAATAACCCTCGGATATAAAGTTTTATCAAAAAAATAAAAAAATGGCAGATGAAAAACGAAAAAAGTAATTTAAAAAGACATCAACATTTTAAAACCATCGAGGGTCATCTTGTTGCGAATCGTGTTTACAATATGTGGTTCAAATTTTAAGAGAATCGTTTTATTAGTTTTAGAGACACGATGGAGCTAGATTTTGAAAATGTTGTTTCGAGAAAAACTCGTTTGAAGTTTACACTATACAAAACTCTTACTTAAACACAATCGGCAATTCCTGCACGTACAAAATCTAATATTTCTGAATGCATGTACTTCCGAAAACAGTAAAAAAAAGTTGATTTTTTGAAATGTTTAAAGTGGACTGGCCCCTTAAGCTGCAATGATTGAAGGTTGTCTACATTGGCTCTTTCACATCGTCGACCGAATTATGCTTACGACGCATAGCTAAAGCATAATCAACGGTTGATTTGTCGATCATTTTTCCGGTTAGCTCGTTTCGGCCTACTTTCAGGAAGGTGCCTACTTTCAGGAAGGTGCATCTAGACATTGTACTATTAACTAATAAAATATTAACAGTGTATCCTCATAATTATAGGTAGGTATATAAAATTAGGCATTTACGTAATGTCAATAATATCAATGTTAAATTCAAATCTGTCAAATTCAAATTTGCGACGAACTGGATGTTGAGTTTAAACGTGCTCGAATGGTGGCAAGGCAGACCTACAGTTCAAATCAATCATCCGTAAATGCAGAAGAATTCTTCAGAATAGCTATCTTCATCCCATATTTGGACTCAATCATTTTTTCTCTGAGAAATCGATTTTCTTCTACACACAAAATGCATTTTCGGTTATGCAGCCCTACCCAGACAGTACAAGACAATTAGACTATTCTTCATTTTTAGCCATGACAGAAGATATACAGGACCTTTACGGAGGTTATCTACAGAATTTTATTGCCGAGGCTACCACGTGGTACGAGATGTTCGAGGCAGATGAAGTGAGCGATGCGGCCTTAAATGAACCTCTTGTTGAATACGCAGATTTGGTTGCTCAAGCCACCCCGTTTTACCCAGCGGTATGAGAGGCTATCAAGATTGGTCTAACTATTAGTGATATCATCTATCATTGAACGTTCATTTAGTACGTTACGACGTGTCATGACGTGGAATCGGTCAAAGATGGGAGACGCGAGGCTAAACGGCCTGTGTCGCAGTGTTCATAGGAAAAGGGTAGAGGAAGACACTGAATTCATTGATAAGGCGTTGAACGAGTTTGGACAACAACCTAGACGTCTTAAGATTTTATTCAAACAGTGACTTTAATAATAACAATTTTATTTCTTAATCTTTTTTCTGTGTATTTCCTTTCGTGGCAAATGCGCACCAAACAGTAACTTTTTGTGGATGCATTGCCTGGTGAACCTCGTGTGGGTTGGCGTCGTCCCAAATACGGCAATTTTGCTTGTTAACATAGCCATTCATCCAAAAATGCGCCTCATCCCGAAATATGATTTTTCGGCCAAAATTGGGGTCCTCTTTCAATCGCTCCGAAGCCCAGTCAGCGAACAAACGGCGTTGTCTATGATCGTTAACTTTGAACTCCTGGGTCAGTTGGATCTTGTACGGGTGTAGGCCCAAGTCCCGACGCATAATTCGCCAAGTTGACGTCTGCGAAAGGTCGAGTTCTTGTGCACGGCGAGGAGTTGACCGCCTCGGGTTCTCTTGCACACTTTCACGGACCGCGGCGATGTTCTCGGCCGATCTGGCCTTCCTTTGACGTACGGGCGTTGGCTGATTTTTTACCGAACTGATCGTCTCGAATTTGGCCACCAAACGTTGGAGAGTCGATTGTGAAGGGCCACCGCGTCGCCGTAAAATGGGCGCAACGCGCGCAACGTTTGCACTAACGAATACTCATTTTCATAATAAAGTTTTATCATTTGGACGTACCGTTCAATCGTGTAACTTGCCATGGCGATTTGGCATCCGCGACTGAATAACAAACAACAGATTAGACAGACGCCACCGAAACAACATGGCCCCCGCAGGCCGCCAACATCTATCCGCGACAATCGAAAAACCCTATACTTCGTTAATCCATGGAAAACAAAAACCAATATTTTTGAAAATGTTTACTGAGTGTAAACACCTAAAAAATTGAATAATTCAATACAAAGTTAAGGTATATTATTCATTTTTTATCATACGCATGGAAAATTCGTAATATTCAATTATATTCAAGCAAAAATTCCTTTTTACCGAGATTATTATTCCAAGTTTTGGTAATAAAGATCGACGGCTAACTGCAACTAAATAAAATGGCCACCCACCTATACTGTCAAAAGTTAGCAAAAATGAAAACTTTGATTGTCAAATGGAAATTCTCATTGTGAGGGTTTTACAGGTTGACAATTTTTTTACACCACTTTTTTATTTGAATTCTCAACTCATTCGGCTTTTTTACACTCTACAATATTCGAAGCACCTACTTAGTTTTTTCGACCCAATTAGGTTGGTTACTCGTAAAATTGTCCAAAAACCTGCTGGGTTCGAAATTTACCCAGTCTCAAAGCAGGCTAATAAATAACGTAAAATAAAAGATTTTTTTTGTTCGTTTTGTTTTTGGACAGATGAGTTATTTGGGAAATTGGTGCGTGAAGCCGGATCAACCGTGTTCGCCGTGTACAAAATCGTGGCTGGGTAGAGGCCCCATGCAGGACGTCACGACTCAGAAACATGATTACACGTGGAAAATGGTCGAGAGAACGGAGCCTTTTAAGCAGCAACAAGGAAGTTTGTACTGTCCTTGCGCTACCATGTCCGGTCAGTCAGTTTTATTATACTTTCAAACGTCGTTACATAAATTATCAGCTGGATAGCAATTTAAAAACCACATGTAAAAATAAATGCTAAGAAAATTAAACAATTTAGTTTTGTATTTTTGCATAGGGTGAACGCGAAAGAGGCGAATTCCTTTTAAGTCCGTATCGATTTACCTTTAACCCCTCAATTCAAATTCACCTTTTCTTTTACCCCAAACCCGCAATTTCTATTATGAATGCACAAACGTGTATTGAAACAAGTTTTTCGTGTTTAGTTGGCGTAACTTTGAGCTTTCGTAAAAAAAACTCCGGGATTTCTTTAATCGGCGGACAACTTTCCATCGGATATACCCTTCAGGAGGTTTAAAAAAAAAGAAAAAAGAAAGGCCTTTTCGCCGTTTTCAAAATCGCCAAAATTGTGACATTTCAAAGAACCGTAGTGGCAATCCAGTTTCACTTACAGAGAATTTATGAAGGGAGTTTTTGAAAAGGATTTTGGTAGACTTACAAGGAACATCACTTGGATACCCGTCTTTGATTTTCTTGAAACGCATATATGTGGTAGAGTGAAAAGTGGAAACTACTAGACCCATTTTAAGGGTTGAAATAGAACCACAAATGAAAAACCGGTTTACCCTCCTAGACAATCCAATAAAAGTTTCGGAACGTAAAAAAGAACATCGATTTGGGGTTTATACAAATATTGCAGACACATTTTACATTCTGAAACAAGCACTGCGATAAGGAATTCGAAGTACGGGGTGTATTCGCCCCTCAAGCTTGCTACCCGGCAAAAACGCCAAGTGCAGCCCATTTCGTTCAATTTAACCCCCAATCCCTAAACGTGGGTCATTCTCGTCCTGCCCAAAATCATTTCCTTAGCAGGATGCTTAATATTTAATGAAAACGAAAAATTATTAAAAATAAGAAAGAAAGAAACCCTATTTTCCCTTGAGAAGTACGGCCTAATGATTGCCCATGAATTTTTTCAGATACTTTTATTGACAATTGTTGGTTTGGTAGTGCAACAACGAAAACGACCGAGGTTGCCTAACATTTAAATTAAGATGCCTCAAATGCCTTCACGGATTGAGGGTTAATGCACCCTTTGTTATGTGGGGTATGAGAAAGGCATATGAAGAGGCTGTTTAGCCCTTAATTTTTGTTGTTTCTTCAATGCACCCTAAGTGATAATGGTTTTGTATTGAAACAAATGCTCGTTTCTGTCTTACTGAAATCGTTGACTGCCTGCGGGCGAAACTGCAAAATCAGCCCTGCCGGTTGGTAGTCAGTGTGAGCCAGTGCGCGGCTGAGCGGTCTCCCATCCGAGTATCGCCTCAGTCGCACACTGACCTGACTGGTGAACGGGCACCCCAAAGGACTACAAGTATTTCGTTCTCGACAATTCATTCATCGAGGCCACGCAGAAATATTCACTGTCGTCGAATATCCATAAGTGAACATCCATAAGTCGAATATCCATAAGTACGAATATCCATAAGTCGAATATCCATAAGTCGAATATCCATAAGTCGAATATCCATAAGTATGAATATCCATAAGTCGAATATCCATAAGTGAGTATAGAGTTTGGGTTTGGGTTTGGCGCTTATTTCTACTCTTTACTCACTTATGGATATTCGACTTATGGATATTCACTTATGGATATGAGCACTTATGAATATTCGAATTATGGATATTCCGGTTATGGAAATTCGACTTATGGATATTCTATCCCAATCGAAATATTAACTAAATTAAATGTTGCACACAGACGACACGACGTACAGATTGAGCTATTACGACTCGACATGTCGCATCCCCGTGAAACCTTTCAAGCCATTCACTCGGTACGAGAAATCGGACGTTCCCATGGAAGGATGCACGACTTACAGACTCAGTTACTGGCCCACCGAAACGCCAGTCAAGGCAAGAAACTCAAACGACACAGTTCGAATCGCTGAAATATCCACGGAGCATTCTTTTTTCATAGCCGCTCCAATCTTTTACCACATTCGACCTAGCCAAGTGACACGAACGTATTGCAGGGTTCACATTAGAGTTCTGCACTTTAAGGGGCTACATCTACCTAGAGACACGAAAAAGTGGGCAAATGGCAAAAAAAAATTCTGGGAAACGGTTGGTGAAATAGAAACGCATTTTTTACCCAAAAGTACAGATATTGAGTCCCTTTAGAAAAAAAATCACCGAAAAATGCAGAAAAAAATATGGCCGCCGGCAGATGATGAAATTTTTTTCGCGACGTTTGGCGGTGAACACTCTCCAACTTAAACGGTCCATCTGGAGTCTAAAAACCAAACGGGTTATTCAAGTTAACGTTAAATACGAGTCGTTGACGATCGTCGATTTTCAAAATCATTTCGTCAAACAACGTGGCGACGAATCGAAACTCTAGCATACAAAATCTATGAAAAAAATCGTCACTTTTACGTGACTATTAAGAAATGAAGATTAATTTTTTTTTAAGTGAGATCGTCAGCGATCTTTAAATGTTTCTCATCGTATATCCTGTAAATTTCGAAACATCCCATCAAGTGGTTTTCCATACAGGTTTTGCAAAAATTCCAGATTTTGCGGGCTAGCCAGATTAGGGTCAAATAACGAATACTTTCTTTTCATCAAACATATATTTTTCAAGTTAGAGAGATATTAGTCTTTGTAAACGTTACAAACTATACGGGAAAATTATATACATAAAAATAGCAATGACTGATTTTTGTGAAAAAAACAACATTTTTAATCGGCTTGAAGCAACAAAGGAAATTCTCAACTCGATCCTTCTATTGAAGAATTATGTTGAACTGGATAACATAATTTTTCTAAGACCATATATATGGAAATTTGATAAAATTGATATTTATTTATTTTTAACTGAAATTCGAAACATAATTTAAACATTATAAAATAAGAAAAAGACATTAAACGCAAATACAGAACCTGTTCTGCATTATAAACAAAAGTTTGTACGCCGGTGAAAATAAACAAAAAATAAATATAAATACTTATCTATATAATGATAATGATGTGGTTGTGTATCGACAGATCGAATACAAATGTATTTTTGTAGCTTAACTTTTAATTGACTTTAATTCACAAATGTAGCTTTACAATAAATTAGTATTCAGTTTTTTAAGGATGTTGAGTCCCTATGAAAAATGTTAATGTTAATTGTTCAATAAATAGCTTCTCAATCGTCATGACATTTTTACACGACCTCCTGAATACTTCATGTAAAACATACCAAATTTTCAGAATTCTATCATCATTACTTAAACCTCCTTAAGGGTTGAAATAAAAAATGATAAGAAAATTCTGAAAATTTGGTATGTTTTTGTATGAAGTATTTAAGAGGTCGTGTAAAAATTTCACGACGATTAGGAAGCTCGTTATTAAAAAATTAACATTTTATTAAGAACAATTTTTAAAAGAAATAAAAAAAAAATTTATCAATAAACTTCGTTTCGTTTCCGTTGCTTTCAGTATATTGTAGATATTATAAAATTGAGAGGTCAAAAAAAAAAACTTATTGCAAAGTTACATCAGTTTCCATAAAACAACATTTAATTTGTGAATGTTAACTGTTCAATAACGAGCTTCCTAATTGTCGTGAAAATTTTACACGACCTCTGAAATACTTCATACAAAAACATACCAAACTTTCAGAATTTTATCATCTTTTGCGATTTGGGACTCAACATCCTTAAATCCTCAATGTGTTAACCTCATAACACTGACATAACACTTTCTTTTGTGTTTAATGAGGAATAATATAAATATTAAAGATATGCAAAAATATTTATTTTTATACCGTTCAGTTTTTTGGTCAAGTCGGTTTCATTTTTCGTATTTTCTTCGAAAAGTAAATTGTGCGAAAATTCCAAAAAATTTCCAAAATTTCCTGACTTTTCCCTGATTATTTCGGGGATAACGAAAGTCCCTGAGTTTTTCCGCTTTTCCATATGCGTAACAACCCCGAGACACCCAAGGAGCGCGAGGTCAAGAATAATAGTTTTTCTTTTGCCCTTCCATAGACGCCGAAGGTTTGGAACCAAAAATTACAGTACGTACCACCGGTCATACCGATGGACGGCTGCACGACTTACAAGCTGAGCTATTGGCCCAATAACGAACCGATGAGAAAGCCGTTCACATCGCAACCAGAAACGGACAATTTGCTCAACGTTGGTTGCTGCTTCGATGACAATACTACGTACAAATTGAGCTATTTCGGATGCGGCGGCGAAAGACCCCTACCCGCTAAACCACAGTCCGATGCCCAGCTCTTCTCTACATGCCCGCTCTCTTACGACACCGTCAATCGAGTAATGCCACAAACTCTGATAATCGATCATTTTCGCTTCAATCTCCCTTCCCTCTCTCTCGTTCACTTTGCTAACCCAAACAAACTCACGCCGAGCTTCCGGTACTCGCAAACCAGAGAAAAACAACGTTTTCCAGACATTGGAGGACAAGATGACATGGATGCAATATTTTGATTTTTTGACGCGTCAGGAGAGATGAGAGTAGCGAGGAAATCGTTTGAATAGAGAGAGGGATTTTCTTTTGGATATGATGATGAGAGATTTTGTTAGGGACAAAGATGAAAACGTCAGACGCGTAAAGTCGTACGATCGTGGGAATTCTTTCATGTGTAGGATTTCATGCTACGAGGAAAATATCTTTCGTCAAATATCTTCAATGTGTTAGTATTTCGCAGTTAGATGTATACACGTTTGAAGTAACATCACATTTTTTTTCACAGCATTTTATTCGAATTTGTACATATTTTAAATACGTAGGTGTTGTCACAAAAAATTTGTATCTTCTGACGTTGTGATTGCGGCCACCCTTGTCATGTGAAACAAGCGATATTTTAAATTCTATTCTTTACGAATGGAGTTATCGTTCAGCCGCATATAATAAACATTTTAGGACAAATTTACGAAGTGGCGGTATATGATAAAGGGTATTGTGATTTTTACAATAAAATGGTTACTTTTCGCGGCCCGGAAAAATAGTAATTAAAAAACAATCAAAAAGATGGAGGCCCGAACGATAACCACATTCGTAAAAAGAATTGAAAAAAAAATCGTTTGTTTCAGATGACAAGGACGGTCGCAATCATAACGCCGGACGATTAAAAAGAATCGCGACATGACGTGCGCAACATCAAATATCATGTACAACTTCGAATAATATGCTTTGAAAAAACTGAAGCTTTTACTTCGAACATGTATAAATATAACTGTCAAATACTAACACCGTACATATGGCTCTAAATTTGAGGCCCAAAAAATTACCTTGAAAATGGGCGTTCACACTAGAATACGGCGTTAACATTGTTGCAGGACGAGACCTACGTTGAATGCGGCTGAATGTGCCATTTTTCACAATCAGCTCTGCCAATGATCCATGTACCGCGCTTATCCTTTAACAATTATATTCCAGCTGAGCTATTTGGGAAATTGGTGCGTCCAACCCGAGAGTCCGTGTTTACCTTGCGACAAGAATAACATGGGAAGAGGGCCGATGCAAGACGTAACGACGCAAAAGCACGATTACACTTGGAAGAACGTGGACGTCACACGCCCGAAATTCATTCCCGAGGACAATCTCGAACTTTCGCCGCTTCCGCTGGAGTGTAAGTTTTTAACGTTTCCCACCCCACAGACAAACGGAGTGTCTCCCCGTCTGGTTATCGGACGAATAAGCGTATTATCCATCCGGATAGCGGCTCACTTCACGCCGTATTTCCAGTAGGCGACATATTAGGCTTGTTCGCGCTAGCTACACTTTCTACACTTCGACCAGATACAGTAATAGAAAGTCCACTGGAGGTGTAAGAAGTGTAGAAAAGTGTAGCTAAAACGAACAGACCCATTATTGTGATTCGTGTAAGCTAGTATTTGGACCAGCGTCTTTCCGGATGATTAACATATATATAGTTGTCCGGATAGATTGTGTTAAATTGTTAAACGAACTATCCGGAAAAATAATTTACTCGTAGTCGTCCGAAGAAAATCTTTATAATTTCGTTTAAGTTTGGGTTGGCTGGTTGTGTTTGGGTTTGTTTGGTTTGGGTTGGTTTTGTTTGGGTTTGTTTGAGTTTTGTTCGGGTTTAGGTTTATTTGGGTTTGTTTATTTGAGTTTGGGTTTGTCTTTGGGCTGGTTTGTTTGCGTTTGTCATTTTGGGTTTGTATGTTTCGGTTTGGATTCATTTGTTTGGGTTTGTGTGTTTGCGATTGTTTGTTTGGGGCGGTATACAGCGTGAAACGCGTGAAATTAGCCGCTGTCCGGACGAATAACACACGCTTATTCGTCCGATAACCGGACGGCGAATGACAAAACGGCGCCCTTGTGCTGTGAAAATCTTATCTGTCTGTCTACACGTACGTCACAGCCTCGTAACTCCTGAGCTTTTCTACGTGAACGCGTAACATTTTATTTGAAAATTTCTCTGTCTCGCCTCCATAAAGTGGCAAAATAAAGTTCAGAAGAAATTAATGACAGTCCTCAGGGAGAAGAATAACCAATCATATAAATTCGAAGCTCCCCTCGTTCAATAAATTTCGGAAAAAATATCAGGAAAAACACTTTTGTCATTTTTCAGTTGCTAAACTCGCTGTAAAAGATGTGCAACGATTACGTAAAACCTCGGTTATCCGAACTAATTGGAACGAGACATCGTTCGGATAATTTAAAAAATCGGATGATCGAAAATATATCTCGGATTTCCGAAAAAAATCAACTTATATAATATAAATAGTATCGAAAATTCTCTTTATTGATCCAACGACCCTAAATTCTTCATTTGATAGCACTTAACACTGAAGAAGGCTTTAATTTTTATACCACCACTACTTGTGCAGTTAAATTGCAATTGCGGCTTTAAGCAATGATCAATTTTTGGCTGTCGCATAGCAGTTGCGCGTTTCTTGGCTGCTAAGTCTCGAATTCGTTTCAAGAACAGCACCTGCGTGGGACTATTTTCTGGTTGGGTTTCAAACCATTCCAGGGCGGTTTCTCGTATATACATACAATGTATATACGACCTGATGTACGAAGAGACGTATAGGCGATAATGTATTTTGAAAATATCTCGAAGTGTTAGGAAACAGCTTCATTAAAGAGAAAAAGGCGGATACCTTAAGGAAGTTCATTTGATAATCGAATTCACAAACAGATATTGATAAAAAAATTCGAGTACACTTATGAGTATCTAAAAAGTCACCTGTTTAAATTTCACACTCTCCGGATACCTTGTTTGCGAGCAATTAATAAATAAATTTTTTCTAAATTAACATGGTCTCTTATGGAATGTCGTGTTTTTCCCGTCTATAAACGTGAAATTTGCAAGCATTGACAAACAGTTGCGGAAAAAAACTTTTATAATGGATTAAAAAATATCTAAAGAACGTTTGGACAGCTTTCTAAAATCCATTAGATACTTGTGAACTTCAGAATAAATTAATTTGTCACGAAAAATGCTGATTTTTTGGAGGTTAACCTCCATATTACTCCAGTCGCATATTATTATGGCAATGTCGCAACCGCGCGCTTTTTTAAATCAACACTAATACTTTCCGAACGAGGCAATGTGCACTACACTTCTACAGCAAATTATACAGAAGTGACTGGAAATGTCATGACTAAATCGGCTTAAAGAATAAAATGAAATAAATGAATCGCAAATAAAATCATTGTAGTTATAAAAAAAGGATACGAAATAATAACATATAAAAAATTGATCTCGAGACTGAGTGAGAAAGAAATTTGATTTTCGAAAATTGATTTTGTTTGCCTTTCCAGAAAAACGCTTTCTTTTTTGAATTTTCCTCCATGGTCGAAAAAAGAGATCGACGATGAACCATGGGCGCGAGTGAAACATTTCTAGCACCTGGCAGCTGTACCGGATACGCGGTTGCGCTTGGTTGCAGCGTTGCCAAAATTATTGAACCGACTACGGTAGTCGTAATAATTTTTCTTTTGCCTAGCTCGGTACCAGATGAATTTCCTTAACTGAGAAAAATGACCATCATTGAGTTCGGATAATCGAACGTTCGGATATCCGAAAATTTGAATAATCGAGGTTCTACCGTATACATTTTTATCATCAGGGCTTCGTCTCCGACATAATTATGTCTACGTTTTATTTCGGGATATTGATTCCCGCTGTTTTGTCAGGGGAGTGGGGGTAGCATTAGTTTCGCAACCTAAACCCATATAACCAGCCTACCTCACAAACATATATAGTTTCAACCCTTTCGTGACACACGTATATTTGGCCACAGCTTTGACACACTGGGTTAATTTGACCCAGATAGTACTTCATTCACCTGTCCTTAACAATCCTTCGGTCGGTTTTCATTGAATGAAATCCGGGATACACTTCAAACGTTGTTAATGTGTCTGCATAATAAAAATGCAGAAAGTAAAAAATTGAATTGTTGTAAAAAATTATTCGGATTCTATTTTCTTATGCTTATATAGGCTTGCCTCGATTGAGGCGTGACCACTCCGTAGTCTAGTTATGGATTCAATTGATCGTTGTTGCATTTTAAACTTGTCATACCAGGGCCCAGATCTTTTCTCACAGAATCTCTCAAAATGTTCTTTTCCTTTCTCCCGGTTGGTAGCACTGCCCTATTCTTCAAATTCGTTGTCCATCTGAAGGGGTCTTCTCACTTAGGACGCTAAAAAAGGCTATTTTCATGATTTTTTCATAGGTTTATATTATAGATATTGATTTAAAAGTTGTCACACTTAAAAAATACACTTTCGAAATACATTTTTTTAAAATTGTATGTAACCCAAACAAACTTTATACGCGTTTTTCACGATACAACGTTTTTCAACGGCTTATTGATAAAATTTTCGAAACTACTGAACCGATTCTTATGAAATTTTAATCATATATTCTTCACAACTATAGCCATAGCGCGTTTCAGGGGTTTTTTGGAGTTTCGATATTTACTTTTTTTTTTGCCAAAAACGGTGATAAACACGTTTTTTTTTGTTTTTCGAAAAAATGTCCGCCATTTTCTTTTTGCATATATCAAAAATCGTATGATATGCGCTATAGTTATTAACATACTGAATCTAAAACCGTTTGAATTTTTTTCGGATGCCCAATCTCCAAGATTTCATTAACAGCGCAGACCAATAATTTCTATAGGGCATTTTGTTAACTACCATTTTCCTCTATAAATAGTGACTTAAATAAATAATTTTTTCAAATGTATTGCGAAAGTGTATTTATTGAGTGTACCCACTTTTATATCGATATCTATAATATAAACCTGTTCAAAAATTCATGGAAAAAGCCTTTTTTAGCGTCTAAAGTGAGAAGACTCCTTAATGCGCCAAGTGGCTTTCGAGTCTGAGCTGGGGATTCGGAATTGTGAATCACAGCCATGGCGGATATCATTCTTATAGCTGCTACATCTACTAATTCGTTAAACGTAATACCTTCGTGTGCTGGGATCCACACGAAGTGGACCTTTTTCCATCGCCTTCTGATTTGCGCAGTTTTTCTTTAATTAATATTATTAGATAAGCTCCAGATAATTTGACATAACCATTCAAAGTCTGGAGTACACCTCAAGAATCAGAAAAGATGGTATATTCTTGGCCTTTTAATATATCGATAATTTATAGTCTTTCGACAATAGCTACCATCTCAAACTACACGCACGCAGTTCAGGTAACGCCATCTGTTGAATAACAGCGAGAACTTATTCAATGTCCTAATAGCTTCAAGTATTAAATAATTATTATTTTCGTGTTTCATTCATGACAAAAAAACGTCACATTTTTCTTTGAGCATTTGAGTCTTTGAGTACCAAAATTATTGTTGTTTCCTCGACTTCTCAATATTTCTTAACCCCTTGATTCTCACGTGGGCATTTTTTTTGTTCCCTCCACAAGAACCCTCGTAAGGAGTCGTTTAGTTGTCACGCGGAAAAAAATAATTCCTTCGTCCACGGCAGCCTCGGCGCGCGAGTTTAGCTCCTGACCAGCTATTTTACAACGTCCCGTCTCGTAACTTTTCTTCATTCTCCCGTGTGTGCACCAACGAAAAAGGGGGATAAAATAACTCGTATGTGCAAAAACACAAATGCGCCCACGTATTTTCACTCTCTCGTCTTTCATAATCGCAAAATGAAGGGAGAGTTGTGTAACGGACTGCGTCGTTTTCTATTTTGCTTTTTTTTACCCCCTCGTCATTTGTTACATCAGGTACGTCGAAAATATTTGTTCCCGCGAAACCCGCAAATCTACGAGATAAAAAGCTAGCGGACCATTCCACTCGTTATACACGCTCCGTTTAATTGCCATGCAGTCAGTGTGATCGTCGTGCCCGAAATGTTTTGTGCCTTGTTTTATGTTTCACTTTTTTTTTCATCGTTTGTTGTCTCTTTGTGTTGTTTTCGCCTGAATATATCCGTGAATGGCTTTCACAGGCTGCACGACCCACAGGCTATCCTACTTTCCGAACAATTTGCGAGGTTTGATCCGAGACAAGCCGTTCAAGCCTGCGCAAAAGTATTGCCCGTCCGGGGTACCCATGGAAAATGAGACTACCATGAGGCTCAGTTATCAACCCGTTGAGATGGCTATACCACCCGAAAAACCATGGGTCACAACAGCCGTTTATCATCCGCCGCTGAATCCGGTCGAAGATACCACAACGTACAATATGAGGTATATCACTATTATTATTATCGTCGTCATCATCATCATCATTACTATCATTATCGTCATCATCATCATCGTCATTATTATTACTATTATAATCTTCACCGTAATAACTACGATCATCATCATTATGATTATTGTCAAGTACGACTATTACTACTGATAGTTGTGCGACACGTTTTGTGTTTTCAAACGACTAATTTTCCACGCTTTTTACCAGTCGTGGCCCGAATACAATGCTTTACATTTCCCGCGCCTGACATTGGTTTGACAGATCGACTTTAAAAAGCATGGAGGTTTAACTCGCCTGAATGAGTAAAAAAGAGACGGAGATAGAAGCAATGTTGCCAAATATTTGAATGTGAACATTCACATATTTGGCATGTGAAATGTGAACATTCATTAAACAGGTTACAAATGGAAAATGTTAGTTATTACAAATTATTTTTTGCGCATATGTTAAAAATATAAATTGTACAGGTCTCAAATATGATCAGTGGTATGACTAGTGTGAAACGATAGGATTACCTTAATGATACTCATAATGTTAGTCGAGTTATACAAATTATTAGGAGTACGCTTGGGGAGTGCGGTCTAGACGTAGCAAACTTTAAGGGGTTAGTGACTACTGTGACTGACCGAAAATGACCTACTAAAAAAATATATTTGAGTAATAAGTAAGATGATTGGAAAATCGTACGGACATTTATCAGTATTTACAGTAACAAAGTCGTGCACTGGATTTCGTTAAAAATATTAATAATCAAAGAAGTTCTGAACAATTTCGTGAAGGATTTTCACCACCCGATTGATCCGAAAAAAAACACGAGTTCTTTTCTTAAAATAAACAATATTGGCTAACAGTCCAGTCGGAATAGTCGAGATTCGGACCGACTTCGATTGAAAAACACAAGAGGAGCGCCAATTTTTTTGAAGGTACTTTAGACCTATAGGAACGTGCCCTCAAGTTTTCGTAAAGTGCCTAGTTGTTTTTAAGGCGTTACCCCCACTTGTAGCGCAAAAAAAGGCTTTTTTCATTAATTGTTTTAAAGAAAACTACAACATTTTTTTAATCGATCAATATACCATCTTAAAGAACACATCTTGAAGAACTTTCAGTAATTTTTTTATTGAAAAATATTACATTGTTTAGTGGCAAATGGCCGTCAATGAAATAATGTTTTTATATACACGGTTTGCGGTGACCAACATCGCGGCGAAGTGGATCATCTGAAAAAAAAAAATGCGGATGGATTTAGTCAAATATAAGTATAAACTAGTCTTTAATCGAAGGATTTTGAAAAATATTCATTTTTCACAAAATGGCGGACAGTCAAAGTTAATGGTTCGATTTTAACGAAAAAAAACGGCCGTTTTTTGGCGATAAAACGGCCATTTTTTTGGGAAAAAAAAATCGAACGATTAAAGACTACATTTTTATGTATTAAATAAGCCTGCACAATTTCAAGAAGATCGGTTCATTAGTGTTCGAGTAATCTTGGTCACCGACTTCAGAAATGCCATTTTGAGAAAAACGCGTTTAAAGTTTCAATTTCAGTTCTTCAATTCACGGATTCTTCTCTTTCAACGCTCATATCTCAGTCAATTTTGTTCGGATCGACTTAAAATTTTCAGGACATATTCTCAGATACTTATACTTCAAAAAAATGCAATAAAAATATTTTTTATTGCATTATTAAAAGCAAATTTGAAAAATCGATTTTCTCAAAATCGCAAGTGGACGTAACCCCTTAAGCAAGTAAAAATTCTTAAAAATTCAACAGTCGATTGTTTTCGTTATTTTTTTTGGGATGCGTTTTATTGAAAAATGCTTCCTACAAAAGTTGTGCGTCATAATGTCCTCTATAAAATAGATCTTATAGAAAAATTACCCAACATCGTCAGCTGCTAAGCAGTTAATTGCAATAAAAAACCTCATTTTCATTTTTACATCCGCTATCGGCCATTTATCAACATATCATTTCAAAACTCATCCATCATCTAGGGAAAACCCTCCCCGCGAGATACGTGCGAGGTTCAATGATCTACGTTATATAATTAAGCAACAATCACCGATCTTAATCGGAGTTAACCAAACTTTTCGGTTATCGTGCAAATAAAAACAATCTTTGAACCTTTATTTCGATTTTTCGGGCAAAAATAATATCATTGTTCTTTATAACTAATGAAAAGAAATGGTAAAAAGAAAAACGTCGGTCAAGACTAAACTACTATTACACTGAATAAGTGTACCCAATGTCAAGTCAATCCAATCATTAGACGTCGAGAAACCGTGTACACTATTTTAATGAACGTTTGAAGTTCCACCAGCAGTTGTATGGTTGTAATCATAAGTTTATCTTCAATTTGAGTTGGCGCAAGCGACGAACGAGCGTTCTGAAATGTTCACAGTAGCCTAACCCCTTAAACGCGTTTTTATCAAAATCATGTTGTATCGGCAACCACGAAATCGCCATAACCAATTGACCGATTGTGTCCAGATTTCGCATACACCTTCATTAGACTGTTTTTCAACGTTGGTTGCAGACTTGAGACGAAATAATTTTTTTTATATATATAACTCGTAGAATCGTCAAAAAAATATGAAAAGGCAATCATCAAAGTTTAGCATGGCGCCATTTTGTATTGTTTTCTTGCTGAATCTGGTACCAAACATCACAATACTCATATAGATTAACAGGTTTGTTACGCATTATTGACTCAGAAATTCCTCGACTTTTTCAGGTTTTGTAAAAATTCCAGGTTTTGCAAATTAGTCAGATTAGGGTCAAATAAAGAACACTTTCTTTTCATTAAACATATATTTTTTGAGTCAGAGACCACAAGGTAAATCTCGCTTCAACCCTTTCTTTGTAAACGTTACAATGTACACAGAAAAATTGTATACGTGAAAACAGCAATGACTGATTTTTGTGATAAAAACATAACATTTTTAACCGATTTGAAAAAACAAAGGAAATTCTCAACTTGATTCTTCTATTGCAGAATTATGTTGAACTGGATAACATAATTTTTTTTAACATCAAATATATGGAAATGTGATGGAGTTGAAATAAAATTTAAAAAAAAAACTGAAATTCGAAAGATAATTCAAACATTATAAAGTGAAAAAAAAGACATTAAAAGCAAATACAGAACCTGCGCTTCATTATAAACAAAAATTTGTATGCCGGTGAAAATAAACAAAAAATAAATATAAATACCTATCTATAATGATAATGATGCAGTTGTGTATCGACAGATTGAATGCAAATGTATTTTTGTAGCTTTACTTTTACTTACTTTAATTTACAAATGTAGCTTTACAGTAAATTAGTTTTCAGTTTTTTAAATCCTCAATGTTTGGCACTGACATAACACTTTCTTTTGTATATAATGAGGAATAATATAAACGTTAAAGACATACAAAAATATTTATTTTTATACTGTTCAGTTTTTTTGTCAAGTCGGTTTCATTTTTCGTATTTTTTTCAAAAAGTAAATTCTGAGAAAATTCCAGAGAATTTCCAAAATTCCCTGACTTTTCCCTGATTATTCCGGGGGGAAAGAAATTCCCTGAGTTTTGCCTGTTTTCCATATGCGTAACAACCCTGATACATACAACGTTGTTAAGACTAGTCGCTAATTGCGGGCGGTTTCCGCGCGCCGTTGTAAACAAACGTACAAAAGTACATGATAATACATTCTTTGTTTTTTTTTGTTTAATTTGTAAATATTCTTGAAGGACCAATGTATAAAAAATTTCAGAAAGCAAACTGGAACAGTTCAACAGTTATTCCATACCGAAAATCACTTCCAAAACAGCATTCTAAACAACAATACTGCCCTAAGGTATTCCTTTTGCAAACCCCAATATTTAACAATTAACTGATTTTCGTCTATAATCAAGCAAAAAAACATCCCAATATACTGGTAAAATTTCAAGTCAAGTTACCGAAATTTTAACGAAAAATTACGAGTCCAAACATCGGCTCATTTATACGGCACTTTATGGACATGACACGCTGGCCATATTTCTATCTAATAATTTATACACTAAAGAACTGTACATGCCTGATATAAACTGCTCAACGCGCGTGAAACATTAGAAATATTCTGTAACGACAATAAGATTGAGGCCCCACCGAGCGTTAAAAGAAAATATTAACGATGAAACTTGGAAAAATGTGACTAGCAGAAGAATTTTCATAGCCGTGACTTTTCATAGAAAATGTAAGAATGTCTAAATCTATGAAATTCGTGCGAAATTTTTTTACCCAGTTTATCGTATGATATAATAATTGATTGTGACTTATTTTAATTAAGCGCCACTGTCATTTAGCATTGATTCAGAAGGGCCCTGCTTATGCCCATACAAAATACAGCCGTCCAAGAAAGGAATACCTTAAGTTTTAGTGATCATAGTACGTTACAGTCTTATTTCTATACATATAGATAAGGGTGTGTCGAAAAATATGTCACGTATTCCACGTAAATCCGGTAGACTTTTTCCCTGACCCCCGCCAATTCGATTTATTTTTCTTTATGTGATTCCATCGACTCTAAAAGACACCCTGTTTTTTAAATATTTTTCACAACGACCGTTAGTAAAAAAAAATGATTTTCCGAAAAAAACGCCTTGATTTAAAAATCTGTAAAAAATCCCAAAAATGCGTGATTATATGTGGAAAATTTCAAGCTATCACCCGCAGTGGGAGTATGATTTTTTCTAGGCTTTCTGAGCGATTAACGTTAAATAAGAATCCGAAAAATACAAGAACCGCCTACTTCGGGCGGGTACTTAAATATTTTGATACCCACAATGAATTTGTTTGCCCATTTTTGAATAACCAACTCACAATCATGGACCTTGAACAGTCAAAAAGTTCTGGTCTTAATTTCAATTGAAGTCGTCTTCAATTGAAATTGATACCTTAATCGTTAATCGCTCAGGAAGCACAGAAACAATCATACTTTCACTGCGGGTGATAGCTTGAAAACTTTCACATATAATCACGCATTTTCGGGATTTTTTTCAGATTTTTAAAACGGGGCGTTTCTTTCGGATTTTTTTATTTACTAAGGGCTGTTTCGAGAAATGTAAGAAAAAATCATGGTGTCTTTTAGAATCAATGGAATCAGATTAAAAAAAAATAAATTGGCGGGGGTCAGGGAAAAAGTCCACCGGATTTACGTGGAATACCTCATATATGGTATATACATAAATACAGGGCGGATTTCGAGTTTTCGTGGCAAGTATGATTTTTGCAAAATTTCTGAAAATACGGTACCAACTCGTTCATAATGTTCAAACAGACAATAATTGGTAATTAAAAACTTATTTACGTCTGAGCTTAAGGAGGTTGCTCAGCTATAGCGAAATAGTAAGAACTTGCTGAAATTTATTGTGGATATTTGCGAACAGGCGTTACGACTCCGTGTAAAATTTCAAGTACTTCGTCGGCGTGATTGTTGAGCAATTAATTATTGGAGTTAGCATCTTGAGCACGGGCGACATAGCAAAAGCTTCACGAGAACTCCAATACGACTGTTGCAACATAATAAAAAACAGTAAGAATTGAATGGAAACAGGTAGATAAAAATCTTGATATTTTTATGAATAAGTTCAACGAAGAGTACAGCGTTTTGTCTGTCTCGTTATCGAGATATTCGTGTATTAAAACAGGAAATATCACCTGATTCGCGTAAAACGATAAAGCGCCCTACGACACGTGGCAACGCTGCTGTCAAGTCGGCCATTTTGAATAGGCGCCAAAATTCGAAACGTACATACTATTGCTCTCTTGCTCAAAATTTCTTACCGCGGTTTCATAAAGAGTATTTACATATTTTGAATCATTCCTTACAGAAACTACAGTGCATGCGTTTCGACGTAACCTCCAAATCAATTACGCGTCGTCCCTCGACTGCGCATTCATTTTCCTCAACTACTTTTTTCCGCCGCTTTACAGGTCGTACTGGCTCCAACCGTCGACTGTACTGTTTTTCGGTTTGTATTTTTCCCTTCCCTGTTCAAGGATATTTGACAGCTACGCGCTCACGACGTGGCGTTCGTATCTGAGCTCACAATCAGTGATACCAGTTACCGATAACTGAACTGCGCGTTTGCCACATTTGAACTTGGTTAATAACTTATTTGCGATGTAAATAAACAGAAAAGCTTAATAACATTTCTAAGCAGTCAATTATATGCATTCCACATAGTTATTAGCTGCAATCGGTTTTTTTTACGTAACCGAAAATTTGATTATTTGGGCCTGACAGCCGTTACAGGCGCCCGTGTTTGAGCATATGCGTTCCCCTCCTACCGCCTGCCCCACAAAGGCCCTGAGCGCCTTCCTTAATGTGTATTAAATCGACGAAAACCAATACAATCATCTCTATCCACACAACTAACTGAATGGGACGTGTGGAATAATTAAAAACTTGTCAAAAAATAAAAATACCGCTTATGTTAACGCTATTTAAAAAAAGATAGCATTAAGGTAAGAGGTAAACGAGTTAGTATCTAAGTTTGAGAAATTTTCCAAAAGTCATACCATGATAACTCGAAATCCTTAGACTTTGGACTAAGGTAAACCAGGTTAGATATGTTCTTAACGAGGTGACCTATCACACCCTTAAGGCTTTGCATCGACCTTCCTAACATCCTGTATAGATATCTTGGTTCAATAAACCGTCGATTGATTCGCAAACTTTTCCGAAAGTCACTATGTGATAAATGATATATTTGCCCGCAGTTATATACCGCCCGGTACATTAGCACCTCTGGACCCCTGTTCGGATCCTTGTCCTCCCTCGGATCCGTGCGCAGGTAAAGTGAATCGGTTGTGTAAAGTAAATTACGAGAGCGCTGACAATCTCGATTTTCTTAAGTGTAATGATTTTTGGTTTTTACTTCACTGCTTTTATCTTACCTGTATGGCAGCTCCTCCGTGTCCCCCTTGTCCACCGTCCGTAACAAGACCATGTAATCGTAAGTATACTTGCCTCTCTCATTCTCTCTTTCTTTCTTTATGCACTCTTTCAAGAATGCACGTGAAATGTGTGCGATAAAGACCGTGCAATATTCTCTGTTTTTTTTTTCAGTGAACGCCTTTTCGTAATTTCCGGACGAAGCATCACGGACCGCCGGGATTTCTTGCATCTTTTTCAATAGACTCCCACCGGTGCACATATGCTATATAGTTTGTTTTTTAATTGCTGTTATATCGGTCCCTTGTCCGTTCTGTGTACAGTCCCGTAATGTCCTGTCCAATTAAACTACTGCAATACATGACCAATTCGAACACGAGGGTTTCCCACCGACTGGCTCGATAGCAATAATGATATACAATATTATACGAAAATAATAAACTACTTTTATCGTCGGATTTCTCGGCAACTGGAGCAGGTCTCCCGATCTGCAAAATTAATGATTTTGAGAGAAGCCGAGCAGAGTGCAAGAAAAAGGTCAAACGGTGAATTTTAGCGATAATTGATACGGAATTATAATCGTTTCGAAAAATAGCCCACTGGACACTCAAACAAAATTCTTGGATCGGTTAAATCCGCCATTGGAGGATGCCAAAGAATTGTTCGTTCAAACAATGAAACATTAGGTCATTTAAGAAATATTTGGTGAATCAAACAGTACGATCGAATATAGGTATCATCAATTATATTTGCGAGTTTAATCTCAATATTTCGTTGACCATCCATGAATGAATAATTTCATTGATGCAAGCTATTTTTTATCTGTGTATCATCGTTCGCGTAATTTATAGTTTTCTGTTCTCGTTGGTCCGTTTTCGTTCTCAGTTGATGATTATTCATAGCTGTTTCTTGGTCAGCCGTTTCTGATACTCTTCAAACATTCATGTTTTAATTATTTCTCTGTAGCTCATTATTTCTATCGTATTATTCACCGTTGAAAAGACAAGTGGCGTACATTTGTCATTTTTGTCTCGTTATCAAGACCGGGGGTTTCAATGACACCCAAACTAAGAAAACGGATGCATGGTTTGGAAAACCATTAAGGGGATAGATAACTCTAGGCAAGCCAATAAGTTGTCGATTCTCGTGATTAAAAAAAAAGGGTTCTCCACCATTTTTGAGACTTAGGGTAGGTTTTATAACTAATTTTGGCTGTTACATGGTACTTTTCTATTGGATTTTAAGAATGCTGGAGGTATGGCACGGATTTTTAAACGGGTTGCGGCGGATGTTGTCAGACGGTGTGACACGTAGCGTCGACGGGATTAATCTGAAAAAACCAACGGAGATTTTTCTTTCGTTAACACTCATATGCAGAATACGAACCAAGAAAAAAAGGGGAATGTAGAAAGTCGATTTAATTGAAACAAAAAGATTGTATTTTCTGAAAAAATGGCTACAATTCGCAATGAAAAATACTTGATGTTTTTTTTTAACATAATGTCATTTGTCTTATTTCAGAGAATGAGATTAGAAAGACTTATACCAAAGTTCATCAAAATCGGTCGATTAGTTTTATAACTATACACCACAGAAGTTTTGAAAACGTAGTTTAGAAGACCGTGCCATAACGCCGCCATTTCTACAGATAAAAAAATACCATCTAACAGCCAAAAGTACGCCAAACTTGCACTAAGTCTCAAAAATGGTGAGGAAACCTTACCTTTAAAAAAAAGTCATGAAAGTCAGCATTTTTTTTTTACGCCTAAATGCGTAAATTTCTCGGCCTGCCCTCTCGTCCTCAAAAGGCGAAGGAATGATCTAGCTCGGTCTCTACTTCACGAAACGCCATTGAACGACCAGATTCAATTCACCGAACCAATAATCCGTCAATGATAAAACAAGTTCGTCTTCGATTCCTTTCTATCATCAATCTCGCTGATTCCGCCCTGTTGTTACAATCTCCCCTAACGAAGCCAAATATGCAACTGCCATGCCCCCTCTTCCGATGATCGCGTTGTCTCTCATTCCCTGGATCACCATCGAACCGTGTGCTCTTTGCATAACAACTTTCGTGGTTCCCCATCAACCACCACCATTTTTTTTCTGTTCGACGACACTACGGGATTAGTGCCGAGACACACGGCACTTTGTCGTTACTTTATTGCGAGAGATAACGACGGGAAAGACTATGCCCACGCAGTCTTCCAGTCTCTGTATTGAATCGACGCTCCAAGCCCCCTCAATGATCTCCGAGACACACGCAGGTGCTCGCAATCAGCCACACGATGTCGATGCTTCGAACAGGTATGGAAAGGTGCCGAGAACTTTTATTATTATATCTGCACACACGGGTGTACTTCGAAGATGGCTTCTGGATTCCACGGATCCATATTTGCGAAGGCCAACCAAGCCATGTGAAAGTAACGGTCGCTTCCTCGCGGTATCGTAACTATTACGAAATCGAATTAGACATGTGGTTTCTCAGCTATTTGTATATATATGGCGAAAGGCTAGTTTGAACTTGCATCTATGTCTATCTGACTGGCTATCAGTCCATCGGACTGTTTTGCGGAGGGTCCGTGAAATTTGCGTAATTGATTTTTGCGTAATTTGATAATTGATTTTGGGGACAAGAATAAATGCTTGCATTTGTCGAAAGTTCATTTCAAAGACATTGGTATTTACATGATCGTGCTTATGGGAACAATGGACTACTATGAGGATGGTACTTTAAGTCAGATGTCTTAAAAATTATGGTTTCTATCTATATGAAGAATAATAATGATAAAGGTGCCACATCGTGCCACTTTTTTACGAAAAGAGTTATTTAAAATACTGATAGATACATATACAGGGTGTTCTGTTATAAATGGATAATCCTGTCATGTCCTACTATTTGCTGGAATTTCAGTTTAGTAAAAGTCCCACGGTTTTCGAGAGAAAAGTCATCTACTTTTGGTGTTTCGCATGCCATTTCTGCACATGACAACTTTTTTGGATCCCGCTTTTAAAAAAATATTCTTGGTTATTTGTTTTATGTAGAAAAGTTTTCTTTTCAACTTTACATGTTGAGGAAACTTTATGAAAAAAGATCTTACGCAGAATTTTCATACAAACCAATTCGAACATCTGACTGATGGCCCGTGGTGTGAAAAAAAATGTACCACGCATATCGTGCCAATCACTTTAGAAAATGGTTTCGTTATTGTCGATTTATGTCATTTGTTGAAATAGCATGCAAGAAACCAAAAGCAGATCATTTAAAAAAATAACATAAAGCCCAAAATCTCGAAACCCGTGGGACTTTTACTGAACTGAAATTCCAGCATGTAGTAGGACATGATCGGACCTATCGACAGTTGCAGAATTATTTATTCGTAATAGGATACCCTGTATATTCTCGGAATATGATAACTGCAAAAATAATAATAAAAACGATCATGACAATGAAAGCCTTCTTGTACGAAAAAAAGTCATTGAGATCATTGATAGATGAATATATATTCTCTGAATGTAATAATAACAATAATGGTTACAGAAACATCCATAAAAATGAAGGCCCAATTTTTCTAAGAAAATAGTAATTTCGAATGTTTATAGATAAAGATATGCTCACAATATAATAATAACGATAACGATAATAAAGACAATAATAATAATAAAAGCCCAATTTTTGTACGAAAAGAGACATTTAGAAGATTCATAAATAAATAGATATTCTCGGAATGTAACAAAAATGATAATGATTATCAAAACAATCATAGTAATGAAGCCCCAATTTTTGTACGAAAAGGGTAATTTAGAATATTCATAGATAAATATATTCTCTTAATATAATAATAATAATAATGCTAAGAAAAACAATCATAATAATGAGGACCCCATTTTTTTTACGGGTATAGTCATCCAAGATATTTATAGATAAATAGATATTTTGACAATATAATGGAAAAGTGATAATGATAATTTAAAAAATCTTCATGATAAAGGCCCTATTTTGTAGGAAAGACGTCATTTACAATTTTGACACATAAATAGATATTCTCGGAATATAATAACAATAAGAACAATCATAACGATGAATGCCCAATTTTTGTGGGAAAAGAGTAATTCAATACATTGACAGATTTATAGATATTTTCGGAATATATAATAATATTAATAATAATAATGAGGACCCAATTTTAATAGAAAACGAGTCATTTAAAATATTGACAGCAAAATACATATTCTTAGAATGCACACGCACGTGTGTGTTTCGCTTTAAGGGGTTATGCCTAGTTGTAAAAGTCGGAAAATCCCTTTTTCCAAAACCAATGTATTTGACAGTATAACTTCTTTATAAATGTTCCCTGAAAATTTCAAGGTGATCGAATCGACATTAACAGATGTATAGGCTGTTATAGTGACGTCCGTCCTAACGCTCGGAGCGTCGTTCGAAACTTCAAATGCTTTTTTATCGAAAGTACGTTTTCAAAGTCGGTGAGCAAAATATCTCAAAAACTGCTGTAACTTTCTGAAAATTTGGGGGCTTTTTCTAGATGTAAAAAATATAGTATTCGATCGAAGGATTGTTTCCGATGAATACTTTCGATTTTATGAACGAAAAAAATTAATTTTTTTCCGAAAAAATCAAGACTTACTTTGAACACGTGGCGTTTTTTAAATATGATATTTCGGAAATTCCTGCAATTAATTTTGTTGTTAATATACAACTGCACACGAAAGACATCAAATAACAAACACAACATAATGATAATATTTAAATACCAATATACCTTTCGACATACGTGGAGAATTTTATGCAGTTCACCTTTGAAATATTCCGCGATTTCGTTTGCCAGAAGCACCTTGGCCGTTTAGCGTCTCAAACTTTCCCTAGGAACAGAATGCAAGTATGGCATCGGAAACGTGAATCATATTCGTTATTATAAACGTTGTATATTGAAAATAAGATGTAAGAGAAAACTTTTTGTACGAGGATTTCTAAAATTCGCCTTTTAGGGGGTCTGATCGTTTCCACGATGAGCTCGAGTCAGGCAGGTAGAATGGCCGCGAGTGCACGAACATGCGTGGCAAGTCCCATGGCCATTCGTACTTGGACGTACGAACGTAGACTCGGAGGAAATTGCGGCGGAAAATGAGTTCACGAGAGCTCGAAGATTCGAGGATGCGTGGACATCGCACTCGACGAATATTAACGATCTGTGCACAGACTCGCGGACTACGAGCCGTTGCCAAATCGCGAATTCACGCTGGAACGATTTTCCTTGCCGCATAACAAATATGGAGAGAATAATAAACGAAGATCGCATCAGCGGTTGTGATTTCACGCGATCAACTTATTATTTCCGTTCGAGGTCAACTTTCTCGGCCACCCTTCGGTTTCTTTTAGAGCTTGGACTATTGGAGTTTTTCCTAATACCGGTATTATTTCGATATTATCAATTTGTTATGCCGGTATACCGGTATTTCGATATTTCCCGATATTTCTGTGAAAACTTGATTAAAAACGTTAGAAGATTAAAAGTAAAGATGAAAGGTGTACAAATAATAGTGTAAAGCTAAGTGAATGCACAGTACTTATTAACCCTTGATTAACACACTTATATTTGGCCACGATTTTGACACACTGGATCAATTTGACCCAGATAGTACTTCATCCACCTGCCATTAACAAATGTTCGGTCGGCTTTTACTGAAAAAAATCAAGGTTACACTTTAAACCTTTTTTATATGTTTGCATAATTAAAATTCGGAAAATATCGAATTAATTGGTTGTTCAACATTGTTTAAAAATGTCCCGTTTGCGAAGGTGAGCATTTTATTTCAAATTCGTCGTGTCAAAAACCGACCCCGTGTATCAACGTAAGATTCATACAAATTCATACATATACATTTATAACTATACTCTGCTATGTTCTTGAATATTGTCAACACAGCATAAAATAATTTTTTCTCAATTAGGTACTTTTATGCCGGTCAGCGTAGCAGTAGCTACCAGAATGCAAATAAACGTCATAGTTTGGACCATGCAGGCAACAGCATAGTCACTTTCATTAACGGGTTCGACAGTCTTGAAACAATGACCGCAAAAAAACAGAGGGAATCTAAAGTTGCCCTCAAATAAAGTAGGTGATAATATTTTAAGACTGTCAAACGTAAAAACCAAGTAAAGGTAACTTAAATAGAAATAATAACAATTACATTGATATTTTAATCTTTCTAACTCTGATATCGAAATACCGGTATTATTCGAGTCCAATATCGGTTTTTGAATATCGGATTTTTGGTCCGAAATCTCCAGTTGAGCAGGTTCAAGCATTTTCTCAATTAAGGGGAAGATAACTTTAGGCGAAGCAAAAAAGTCTGATTTCCATGACTGTTGTTTCAAAGAAGAGATTTCTTCGCCATTTTCGAAACTCAGGGTACGTTTTATCAGTACCTTTGTCTGTTACATGGTAATTTTTTACATAGCGTAGGCGGGATTAGTCTGAGAAAAAAACAACGAAGACTTTTCCTCCTTTAACACTCATACACAGAATATGAACCAAGGAAAAGTTCGAAATATTGAAAATCGATGAAACGGTATGTTTTGAAACAAAAAGATTAGATTTTACGAAAAAAAATGGTTACGTTTGCAATCAAAAAAGCTTTTTTAAATTAACACTGGTGTGCTGGTCTAATGGCTAGCGTGCTTGCCTCTGAACCAGTACATCTAATCCCGAGGTCGCGGGTTCGAAACGCCGTTTCGTAGTGTCGAAGAAAAATAAAGAAATTACGTAGCTCCAATTCCACACGTGTATGACTGTAGCCTGCGATTTATTTCTCGACGAAACGCGACTAGCTTCGAAACTGGTGCCGGCTGTATTGGTATAGGTTTTCCGCAGTTTCCCTATACCCATGGCAATAATGTCATGGTGAATGAGATACAGAGGGGGAAGTCAGCTGCGGCCGCAAGGTAGGGATCGAAGTGGAATATGGTGGGGAATGTAATAAGGGGAAGGACCCTGTACAAATGGAAGCTGCAATAACACTTTTTTTTAATTTTCAAAAATATTTAGGGTCATATTTTAGACAATAAGGCTGGAAAGATTTATACCAAATTTTATCAGAATCGGTCGATTAGTTGTTTATCTATACGTCACGCCAGTTTTGAAAATGCATTTTAGAAGATCGTTCCATACCGTCGCCACTTTTAAAGATTGATTTTGAAAATACCATGTAACAACCAAAAGTAGTAATGTCCCTAAGTCTCCAAAATGGTGAAGTAATGTTTCCTTTTAGAAAAAATCATGAAAATCAGCAAATTGTTTTCCTCGCCTAAAGGTATCTCCCCCCTTAAGGTGGGTCCATTTGAAGGGAACTCACGTTTACGTTTGCAAATGAGCAATACTATTTAGAAAGTAATGAATTTGCCGACGGTCAAACTACATACGTGGAATATCTTACTACTCAAACGTTTAAAGATGGCATAGTATTATAAATTAATCGGCAACATGTTTTAGGGCGGTCTTTTTGTCTGTTGTAGCAAACTTTTAGCAGGGCTTGCCCGGCGCGTATCCCGACACTTAGAAAGTTTGTGTATGCGCATGCTTGCAACTAACATCCGAACATACGGCCCGTTCACCCGGTAACGTCGCTGATGACCACAATCAATTCAGCACCCTAACCTTATACTTGTTACCTTTGTTGATAGTGCAGTGTTTGCAACTCGTGCAGTGTAAAAATCATATACTTGATAGAATGGGACGCCGGCTGGTCTATGAAGGACGATTTGTAGACTGATTTTTTTAAAAAGCAATTCATGTAACGCGCATCATTTGCATCGTTGCCAAGTCATCCGCATCAACTCATTCGGCCGGACACGCTTTATCACGTATTCCATTCTTTGGGTACTCATAAACTGATGATTGATGGTTGAAAGCGATCACTTTTTCTCGATATAACCGCATATCTTTCATCTATCATTCTACCATTTTTATGAGCTTCTGTCTCGTAATTTTTCCTGTATCAACAGAAATATAATGTTCTCTGGGGCTTGTCTTATGCAGCGCGTGTTAGAAATACCAACTTCAAGAGCGTATATCTCGATAACACGATGGTCAATATATGGCAAATTTCACAAACGTATGCAAATTAAATTGCAAAACTTCCTGTTGCGCGTAATTTTTTGTATGCACTACCTTAAAGTATTTCCTTCACAAACTCGAATATTTAACAATTTACTGATTCCGTCTATAATCAAGTAAAAGTACACCCCAGTAGACTGTTAAAATTTCAAGCCAAGCTACCGAACTTTTAACGAAGAATTACTACTCTAAAAATCGTGTAATTTATACGGCACTTTATGGACATGGCACGCTGCTCAACGCGTATAAAACATTCTAAAAATTCTATAACAACAATACAAACAGAGGGTCATCGAATGTTTAAAGAAAATATTAATGATGAAATTTAGAAAAATTTGACTAGCAGAAGAATTTTTATAGCCGCGACTTTTCAGATAAATGTCATAAAAATATCTAAATCTACTAAATTGGCGCAATCTTATTCCAGTTTATCGTTGAACATAATAATTAATTATGACTTATTTTCATTAAGCGCCACTGTAATTTACCAATCATTCAGAAGGACCCTGCCTATGCCTTCACAAAATAAGGTCCTTCGCGAAAGGAATACCTTAAGACCGGAACCTGAATTAGAAGGTTAAAAAAGCGTTTTTACGGATTTTTTTAAAGGCCATAATAAGTGGGTCCGGTAAACGTTGAGGTATCTTTTCATGTATATTTGAAATGTATAAAAAAAATATTTAACATGGAACAATAATTGACTACAGATTTATCAGCTTATTCCACGTGCGTCTTGCCACTGCAGTCTCCAATCGGCGGGAAAGACGCAGCTCGTAATTCGTGACTGAAACAAAGTGTTCAATTGTAACTAATGATTAATAAGCAATAAAATGTTCAATTGTCATATATTTTTCTTCTCGGTGAACTAAGAAAAAGCTGAAAAAGTCGCCAAATTATAACTTTTCTCAGGTTCGAAAAAAATTTGTTTACAAAAAACACTTGACGTGCTATAAAAATTATTAAAAAATACTTTTCCAACGACATTTTTAGTTCACTTAGAAGAGATGTTCATACTGAAGAAAATAAACTTTGGTTTGATTCAATAAGTCGTTTAGTTTTTTATTCTATCACGCCCGCCAACTTGGAAAAATTGTGAAAATGGAAACTGGAGAAAACGCACTTCGAAGTTTTCAATAGGAGGAAATACCAATTTCTGCTTACTTACACTAATAATCTGCTAATCAGCTCTGCTTGGTCGATGCAGAAGTCCTTCTGCTTCCCCAAAGTACTCGTTCAGATAACTTTGGTCGGGCCGACGAGCTGTACGAGCCTCCTTGCTGCTAAATGAGTGGCGCCTGTCCTTCCTCTCGATACGTTGTGCGTCAGCGATATCAGCAAACACCTTGCACTGCTGGCCAATACTCAAATTGAGTAACTCCATGGTACTCAAAATCGCTGAATACCCTTTGTTGAACATACTGCAGCCATTTAGGCGGCAATTTCGACGACTGTTTGGCCGAAATTCAGGTGTTTTGGAGCGATGCGCGAGACTGTTGAGTTGAACGACTCCTTGCAATTCTGCGTGTGACCGCCTAAGCATCGCGTTAAAAGGTCATCGCTTGAGAGTTGTTCATAAATTGGGCAAATGTGTTTCTCATTTTTTCATCAACCAATCGAGCAGTATGCTTAAAAGATTGTAGTTGGTTCATGGATTCAGCTTTGCGCCATTTACACCTACTTTTGACGCCTGTTAGACAATTCTCGTACCGAGGGTATTTGTCTGTCAAACAATAATGATCCAACGTCGCTATTATAGCTTCTTTCATCTTTTGAACAGAATCAATATTTCTTCTAATTGCCAAACCATAATAAATCGTTTGTTTTTTTACTCTGTCCTTCTGTCAGCCGGTTCCTACTACCGAACTTCTCTTTCTTCTTTATATTTCGAAGTCGTGTACCTATCCATTTTTGTACATATCCCACCCATTCATTATTGTGAAAGGGCAATCATCACCGTACGAATTTTTGTTCAAAATAGCCTCAAAAGTTTTCGACTCGCCGTCGCCGATGTAATTTGTATATTTTACGCCAAATTTTTCGTCGGCTCTCAAAAACATTTTTGTAATAGAATCAACCTCCGTCTTTCCTGCTGAACTGTCGTAATTTAAGGAGCACGATTCTTTGTGATTTTCATACCACCCTTCAAATTCGACGTCGTCCAGTGTTTTCTTTTTCATGGTACATGTGTGGCAGTATGAACTTTTAACGACAAGGTCGACTATTCTGCCACAGTAGTACCCAATCAAAGTTGTTACACCGTAGAATGAAGCCACGTTTTTTTCCAGGATCCATCACCGGATATTTTCAAATGAGATTCGATTCTTCCTTTTTGTACAATCTTGTTCCCGCTCCTCTTTGACAGTTTTCTCACTGATTGTTTTGAACATCGATTCCGTCGCCAAGTGAAGGTGCGCGCTATCCTTTCGTACGTTGATTTCGCTAACCGTTGGCACAGGTCCATGAGGCGACAAAACACATTGATGCCTTCTCGCGCAACACCAAGTAGCCTCATAACGAACACAATCCATCTATTTATTTCGTAACCGGTGTTTATTAACGGTTCTGAATTAATTTCTCTTCGACCCCACATACACCATAAAGTAATTTTGAAACCTAAACCTCGATGTCCGCTCTCTACAAATGTTATGCCTTGTTTGCACTATCTGTAGATGATATTATATATATAATACAATATCTATTATGTATTACACATAATCTATTATGCATAATGCATAATAATCCATTATACAATATATTATACGATATTAGTAATCGCATGAAAAACTGTGACAAATTCAATGATTCTATAGCAATGAAGTGGATTCACAATTAAGAATATCTTCACTGCTCGCAGTTGACAATTTTTTCGTGCTAGTGCTCGCATCTATCTTTTCATCAGTTTTACTTGTGAATCTATTACCGTGCAATTGACGTTTACGCGGCTTCGAAACCCGTGCAACGGTCAATTTTTTACCTTTTGGATAACTTGCCATGATGTTCTTATGACGTACTACGCGCCGAGGATCGGAGCAAAACTAACCGTTGATGCTACAAGCTGCAATGTAGAAACACGTACACAGAGATGTATCATACACCTTTATACTTCAATAAACCATATTATGACTCAACACAAAACTACTACGAAATCTAAGTATTGTTCTGAAAGACCCTTGAACCTTTCCAGCTATAAAATTCTGATTACACGATCGAGGAGCAGAGCTCTCACACACCTGCTCGACGCTTCTCTGCTTTTGGCATTGTATCTTCGAAAATATTTACAATTGACCTCTATAACATTGTTTTATTGTTTTACTACGACTTTTGGCTGTTACGTGGTATTTTTGTTTTTTATTGATCTCTAAAAATGGCGGCGTGATGGCACGGTCTTCTGAACAGGTTGTGGTGGATGACAGGCAGCATCGGCGAAATTGATCTGAAAGGAAAAACCAACAAAGATTTTTCCTTTATTAACACTCCTATGCAGAATATGAACTAAGAAAGAAGTCTTTGAAGCGAAAAAATTGAATTTTTGGACAAATGGCCACAATTTGCGACGAAAAAAACTTTTTTTTTTAATTTTCATATACATTTGGGTTCATGTTTTAGACAATAAGGTTAAAAAGATTTTGAAAATTCTAACCTTAGTTGAACAGTTTTGAAAATGCAGTTTAGAAGACCGTACCGCAATTTTTCAAGATCAATAACAAGAAAAGTACCATGTAACAGCCAAAAGTAGTAATAAAACATACCCTAAGGTTGAAAAATGGTGAAGAAATCTTTCCTTTAAAGAAAATCGTGAAAATCAGCATAATTTTTCCTGGTCTAAAGGTATCTCCTGGCCTTAACGTTAAAATATGCCGATTTTTTCATTGGCCGTGATAATATCATTTCTCTCTTTTTTTCGTCAGTTTCTTTCGAGGCATTCAATAAAATCATTAATCAATCCGCCCTCCCCCTCCCCTCTTTCTTGCTCGCTCTCTTTTCAATAAAGTATTCCGGGTATCGACAGTAGCGAAACTCAGTACTTTGATACGAACCATGAGACAAGGCAATTCGTTAGCCATATAGGAAGGGCGTGAAAAATTCGCGTCTCTCTTTCTCACCTACACCAAGTTCTTACCCCGGGATGCCTCCAAGGGACGCTGTTCCATTGTTGTCCATGTCTGGGCCCGCGCGACTCCCATTTTCATGTCCAGCGCCCTGGTTGACTGTGACAAATCGTCGACCCGGAATTACATCCCCGATCGGCGAAGAATTATTGCCTGAACGAGACTTAGTCGACAGTACACCGATGAGAATCGAAAGAACCGTTCGGCCGAGAGATTTCGAGAGCAGAGAGATATGTTAATGGCGTCGATGCGACCCAAGCCGATGAAATTTACTCAAATGCAGCGAGAGAGAGTATGATTGATCCACCTTCTCTTTTCGCTACATTGTGCGCTAAATTTCCGAGGTTTTGATGAATTATCATTCTTTCATTCGGCATTATTCGGTAAGTTTGGTAAGCTCGTTTCACTTGGAACATCGTTCGGGAGTTTCGATCTTTTTTAAAGAATAATTACTACTATTCGGGTAATTGTTTGGGTATTGTAGCTTTGGCGAAAATTTCATACATTATTCGTAGGAGTTGGATTGTAATGACTAACGAATTATGCATTTTGCATATTGGACTTGCGACTTCGACACTTTACCGAGCTATCGAATCGGCCTAATTCGTCTTGTGCGTACAATGATTTCGAATAAATTGCCACCTCGAAAGATGGTAGCAAAGTGCACGCTATGCATTGAAAAATACAATTCGATAATTTAACATTTCATTGCGCTGGAAATTGCCTGGGAAAATTTCTTCAAGTTATTAATATTACTTCGCATGCATACACCTTGACAAAATAATATGTATGTGTGTGTGTATATAATTGCAAAGTCCATAGAAGCAAGCATGGCTATTGAATCGATGATGATAATAATATATTATATAATATACCCTATATGATTATATAATATTATTATACGATTTCTAAAGTGCAAAAGAACGTATAAAAAAATTCTTCAGCTGTAATAACACGATGTCGAGTCACTGCGGCATCTTCCAATACAAATCTTACCGTTTTTTAAATCATATACTGGAGTTGAAAACCTGTATATTTTAATATGCAAATAAAGTATGAAAGTTCTGTCGTGCCTTCAGTCGCGAGTCTTTGGTCCCTTGTGTCGTTTATAGAAAAAGGCCGAATATATGGCCCAGGCTGTATATTTCGTTTTATAGATCGTCAATTTTTATTTGAACACGAATGGGCGATGGGCGTTTCAGAGTTTCGGTGAGAACACTTCGCTGGGGGAGGTGATATATAAATTGCGTGAAATAAATGGTGTGTATGTGTGTGTGTTCGTGTGTGTGTGTGTGGTAATAAATGCATGAAGCTAGGTGGGATGTCTATTGTTACACGACACATACGATCTCTCAGTTCTATCCTTCTTTTTCTCCCTCCCGATTCTCATCTGCTACATTTTGGCCCCTACGTTCGATTTCTCACTCTGGTCAACACACCTTCGTGTAATCGCATATAGAGACAACGTTCATAATTCATGTATAGCGTACTTCAGAAAGAGAGAGAGAGAGAGAGAGAGAGAGAGACAGAGAGGGGGGGGGGGGGCAAAGTGAGAGTATGTATAAAAGGAGAATTCTTTCATCTCCTCAGGACACAGAGTTTGTGGTGCTCATCTTTGATTGTTTGCACTCGTATTCTTCGATTTTACACGTGCACACGCACGCACATCTATATTTATATTTATATATATATATATATATATCCATATATATACATAACGAAGATTACATAGTGAGACTATCGATTTGATTTTTTTTCGTTTTTCACTGAAACGGATACAAAATGAAATTTGTGGTGAGTAATAATTTTATCGCAATACGTGTTTGATTCGAAACTTGAAACTTTGAGAATTTGTTTTTACTGTGTTTGATGCTATTAGATATTGGGTTCAAACGAGTAATAATTCCAGGGTGTTTTGTTTGGATTTAACGGGCCACTTTTTGTATGAGAAACTACATATATTCTCGTTTCTTCCATTTTTTTGGTGATCGCTTCCTACATATCGTCGTTGTGATTTGGATTAAGAGTTTTCTTCGGCACTACGAATGTTGTTCAAAAATCAAGGATTTTAATACTTTGATGTGAAAAAATCAACGTGTGGCGATTATAAAAATTCCTTAAAAATGACCATATAGTACACACAATTTATGTAGACTTACTTTCGAATAGAAAAATTGCGATATAGGAACGAAAAAATTGATGAAATTTTCAGTAACGTTTTACAACAAGATCAAACATCAAACTTCGCTATGCAAAAATATTCGGCTTCTTTCCGTTATGTTGAGCGAGAAAATAACTCTTGCTTCAGGATGAGGAAAGGGATGAAAATACAAGGGTTCTTCTAGCCATCAATTTCTTTTTTTGGCCCAACTTTTCGAATCTAAATTCGCATAAATATCGATTTAGAGGTCAATAAGCATGAGTTGAAGAGAGCGGCATCATCCGTTCTTATTTTCTCCATATAATATTAAAATTGTTAAATGATTTCCCCAAAAAATTATCTCTGAAAGATAGACCTTGTAAAAACACAAATACCCAAATCGAAATCACAAGCCCCTTAGGGACAAACGTCAAGAATTATACTGGACCCCGACGAATCTGCGAACATATGACTAACGAAAACCCACTCGTCCGAGTACACGATCGTAATATTAAGGGGTTTAGGGTACTCCGAAGGCCCGAAACTCAGGGTTGCTTGAAAAAATTAATTTTGAAAGAATAAATCAGGCGATTGAAAAATCGTTCAAATCTTTATTTGTATGTACATTAAGGTAGGACACCACTGTACCGGCCCATTTTCGATCGTTTTCTATGGAATTTCAAAACAAAAAGGAATAAAATACATGGTCAAAAGAACTTTCAGGTTTTATTGTGTCTTAGCTCGAAGTTAGAGTGAAATATTTTCGTTAATTATATTAGTTTTAGCAGTCAAGTCCGGGGGAAAATTCAAAAATAATTAAAAACAGAAAAGTAACGAGTTTGAAAAAAAGTTCGTTTTTTCAACCATAATTTTCATATCAAAAGTAATATATTTTTTACAATTGTCGATTAATAGAAAAAACTGCTCGTACTTGACGGTTAAAACAATCTAAGTAGCTACAGTTAAAATTTCAAGGCGATTGGACGAAAATGGTTCGAGTTCTGCTGCGTGCCAATTTCAAAAAGACGTTTTCGAAATCTTTGAAATGTTTGAAAAATTTCGAAATAAGCTCCATGTAAGGTTAATAGCATACCTTTTTCCCAAATCCCAAGCAAATAATCCAGCAGACAAAAAAATAGGTAAAAACGACCCTTTTCGGCCGATCACAGTGGGTGTCACCTTAATAACCTTGTGTGCCAAGTTTCATTTAAAAGTATTCATAATTACAGAACTTATGAACAATCTCGTGAAGGACCTTCAAACTCAACGGTATACTTGATTTTGGCCGTCCGGTTCAGCTGAAAAAAACGAGTTTTTTTTCTTATAATCCATAATGTTGGTTAAGACTTAACCGCTTTTTTCTTATCGTGTTAAATCATAAAGGAATAGATTGTTTTTCGATTTTTTGAGGAAAAATGACTTAATTATTGTTAATAACTAATAAACAAGAAATGTTACGACGAAAGACGTCGCTCAAGACTATAGTACTACTACACTGAATAAGTGAACTAAATTTCAAGTCAATCTGTTCATTAGATATCGATAAATCGTGTACACCGTTTTGAAACACATAGTTTCGAGATAAAACGCGTTTTAAGTTTCACTAGTAGTTGTATCGTTGTAATAATGAGTTTACCTTCAATCTGCGATTCTTGCACCATATGTTAGACCTTCCTCTTGAAGTTGAGTTACCTGAAGCAACTATCGACTATCGTGAATTAAAATTTTGATTGATCGAATTTTCACAGTCGTCCAACCTTTTAAAATATGTTTGCAGTAAAAATAAGCCACCCTGGCATAGCAAAAGAATAACATTTCTTGTAAAGGCTCAAATAACTAGAAATTTCAAGTAACTCCTTTCCGTCCTACGTCGATCTATTTGGTCGAAGCAAAACTGGCCCTTATTTTATTTATATTCCTATACATTTAATTTGACTGAATGGATCCCTCTTCCTTTTTCTTTTTGCTCCAAGATAATCTTTCGTCCCGTTTGAATCAATACAAATTATTTCTTTTCCTTCTCATTATTCAATTCGTTCGATTCGAGTTATATCTTCTTCCTCTCCTCATATTTCAAATTCCTACGATTCAAGTATGGCTACTCCTTTTTACGGCCAATTTCCATCCTTATAATTTGAGCAAAGTTGCTTCTCCTCCGCCCTTCTCCTGGCGAGCAAGTTCAGCGCACACTGTTATTTTTTTCATCGAGAGAGTCGCATCGAAGTGTTCGGCCTAAGCCATTTGGTGTGCTGTGCAACTCGGGTGATTTTTTTCGCCAACTTTATCGCCGCCGGAAACGGACACTGTCGTATCCGTAGGCACCATTCGCAGGGAAGTCCCTTCACTTTTTCGATGAATTCGTGAGAAATGAAAAAAAACCGGAGAGACGATGAGAAAGAAAGAGGTGGTAGAGTATGCGCGTGCGTTGAATGAACACCGGAGGATGTTCGTCGCGCCTTTGGGTTAACAGGTCACGAGTTAAATGACCCATGTTGGCATTTGGTTTTCACTTTCACTCATCTCCGCAACCTCCTCCGCGAAGACGCAACACACACACACATACCACGCAAGGGAC